>JAHRHZ010000009.1:43139039-43160132 GCA_024137785.1 Ginglymostoma cirratum
GCTGCCTGGCCTGCTGTGTTCTTCCAGCTCCACACTGTGTTATCTCAGACTCCAGCATCAGCAGTTCTTACTTTCACATTGAGGATTATGTTTGTTTAACCAACAAATAGAAAAAAAAAAGAAAAATATACACCAGTGCTAGAATTATTTTGGCAGAAATAATGAACAGTTAATGCCTCAAAGTGTTCTGATCAAATCTCATAAATAATTCCTGAGTGCACTTTTCCCCTGCGTGATATACCAATTTGTTCAGAACAGAAAGTGGATAATTGGTATTATTTAAAAACCAAAAGAACTGTGGATGCTGTAAATCAGGAACAAAAACAGAAGTTGCTGGTAAAGCTCAGCTGGTCCGGCAGCCTCTGAGAAGAAAAAATCAGAGTTAACGTTTCGGGTCCGGTGACCCTTCGTCAGAAATGACAGAAGTGCTGAGCTCTTCCAGCAACTTGATATTATTTGTTGAATTGTAAAAATTAACTAAGAACATAAACATGACATGGTTGTTTAATCATTTATATTGAGCCTGAAGTATGAATTTAATTAAAACTTGAAACAGTTGTGTACATATGAATTGTGGGATGCTGATGCAGTCAGACAGTACAGAGTTTTAAGTAAAGCATAAAATCAATTAGCCAAAATGTTGGCTTTATTACATGCACTATACACAAATGAGATGAACTATGCATTTTCACTCAGCTGCAATATGTACAGCTATATGATTTAATGGAGAGAAACTGTGTCAATTATTTTGCTCCTCGCTATGGAAAAATTTATACAAAGAGATACCATTTCTCGAGTTCTAAGAAACAGGATAAGTGTGCTGATTTCAAATGCAATTCTGGAACAACAGCTTTCCATATTAATATTGAATATCAAAGCTCCTCTACATGAACCCTGCACTGGCAACACATTACACCTTCCAGGTGCTTTAGATGATTCTTGGCTCCAGTCTGTGGGCTTAGATGTTGGCCTGAAACACAGTCCACAAGATGAAGGTTACAGCTCCAGGTTATACCCAGGGCTGATGCAAACACTCAGTGATTGCTGGAAGCTTTGGCACACAAGGGTGTTGTTGCCTGAAAAGAAATAAGCATGTGTGACTCGTTCCACTGTTGAACATACATGATGTGCTATCGTGATTTATGCTAGTGAATAAAAATACAGATGGCTTTATTTTTCAAACACTTTGCAATTTAAAGGTTTTCTATAGAAGTTAAAATGCTACAGTCTCTCTAGGTACCATTTTTTAATCCAAAGATTGTGTTTAACTCAGTAGCTTTTAACATTTCATGCTTGGGTTAAATCTCATTACTTTCAATTTTTCACACTCTCTCTCGATCTCACTGAGATCTAATTCATATGTAATACTTATCCATTTCCAATCTGCAGTAAGAAATTCCAGAATTTGAACACAATATTTTTTTAAAACCTTAGCCATACTAGGTATTCTCGGGGGAAAAAATAAACCTTTCATGTGTAATTTTGAAAAGGGTTGTGTGGGGTTGGTGAAGAAAATAGAGGTAATTGGCAGTTCTAAATTCAAAAATGACACACAGAAGTGATATAATGCCATTGGCATGCATTCCAAATTGAATTTGGATAAGATGAATTGGATGCAGGAAAAGGAGTGCCTAAGAGCTCTGGCTAAAGTCTTGTTGATGGGATGAGTTTTAAGAAGGGCTCTAAGGAGGAAAACAAAACTTCAGAGGTGGAGGACAGAATTTTCTCATTGAAGGTGCTGTTTGGGAGTCAGAGATGCCAATGTGGTGATCCCTTCGCTTTCCCTGCTGTAGTGACAGGTAAGATATCGTGCAGACCAGGCCTGCAGGTGGATTTCAGGGGAGGCCATGGACCAAATAAGTCTTTTTCTTCACTATCAGTATTGACCGAGGTCTTCATTATCATCGGCAGCTCCCTTAAGTAAAACTGCACCTTCAGATCAGTGCAAAACCCTGCCTGAGTATCACCTTAAAACCTCAATGCATCTTCACTCCCTTCAGCATCTCACCTACCATTTCCCACAGACCATCTAGCTGCCCAAATCATTGATCATATTATATACATTGGAAGCAGAATTTGCTAGACCTATTATAATATTCACAAACGTTGAAAGACATTTTCTTCTGTCAACATAAAAAAAATCACTTGGCTAAGCATCCAATCCACCATAAGAATATCTTGAAAATCTTAACGCTATCAAAATAAACAAATATCCCCTGAATAGCCACTTGACCAAAAAAAAACTCATCGTAAGCTCATAAATCTGTCAGAAACTGTAAACTTACATTTCTCTGGAAAGTGGAATCAACGTACTCAGTATTTCAGAATCCATTTAGCGCTTTGAAAGGCAATGAAGCCATCCAACCAATTCCATAAGGCTGTTGAGTAAATAAACTTTGTACTTCAGAATCCATTAGTGCTATGGAAGACAGTCAAAAATGTCTACATCTGCTAAAACTTTGAAGTATCCAGATAGACCATTTTGTTGAAACATGAAGAACGAATAAAGTCAACACAGAATCAGTTGTAGTAATCTTTCAATTTTTTACAATACAGAATAGTGTTTTATCCAGACTGTACCTGAAGCCATTTCTGCATTTACAATGCTGTTTATCCACCTGATAACCCACCATACGTTGGAAATTCAGATCTCTTTTAAAACTGAATTCTTTTAAGATTCCATTTTTATCATTTCCAACATAGGCGTAAGAGACCTATTAAACTATAATACAGTAACAACTGACCTTCTATAAATAAAACAAAATCATTGCATCTGAAAATGATGGAAATACCACAAGGATCAATGAGGTCAGAATCTTATATTGAATTTACATCTAATATTTATCAGGCCAAAAGTAATCCATTATCAGTCTGGTGTGTGGGAGATTAGGATGTTTTGACCTTAGAAAGAATGACAACTAACTTTCAAATGGAAGTGGGTAAGAGGACAACAGTCACCCTGGCATCATGAATAGTCATGGGGCCAAGAGGGCTCAGACAGGTGATTGACAGAGCATAGAATGCCATCACAAAATCAGGTGCATCTATACAGGTGAGTGGGAAGTAAGAATGTGATAAAGTGAAGCGAAATGAGCCATCACCTTTGTTGGGAGAAGACTGAAACATTGAGGGAAGAGAAAAGATGGCAAACATAAACTATGAAACATCAGGATTGAAAACCTCATCATTCCAAACCATAGGGGTTGAGCACCTCTTTCTTTATTCTACAGAATAGCTCTGGAATTGGTTGATTAGTCTCATCTGTCCTGGGTCATATAATTCCTTTATTTGTCTAATTAACTGCTGTATCATATCTAAACTGCTACTTCTTAACAAACTCAAAAAAAGACTATGTGAAAATTGCTTACAGATGTTTGATTGCCTTTACTAGGTGTCTGTGATCACAAA
Source organism: Ginglymostoma cirratum (assembly GCA_024137785.1). Taxonomy (NCBI): domain Eukaryota; kingdom Metazoa; phylum Chordata; class Chondrichthyes; order Orectolobiformes; family Ginglymostomatidae; genus Ginglymostoma; species Ginglymostoma cirratum. Next base: position 43,142,448 of record JAHRHZ010000009.1, read on the forward strand.
ACCCAAAAGTCTAATCAAATGGTCATTTATATTTCTCAATCACAGCACTGCCATCACTCTCTTTAATAAATATTGGCAAAATTCAGGATACTGCATCTCAAAAGATTTAACACCATTTTTGCTCACTTTTTATAATACTTCTGCTTGCAATCATGATTTGAACCTCCGAACCACCAGTGATTTACAAGACTTCTAAATAACTGCGCAGACGTTGGTACCCTGTCACAAAGTCACCCCTTTATTTGCAAAGGCACAGTAAACTGGCTGTGGCCAGCCAGGTTGAAGTCAGCCCCTGAAGTATGGAGATTCTGAATCCCCTGTTTATCTTTTTTTTCACTGAGGCCGGTATCCTGTCACCAAGTCACCTTTTATTTGTATGTGCACAGTACATGAGCTGTGGAAAACCAGCTCAGAGTCAATCCCTGAACTCAAGAGACTCTGAATCCCCTGTTTATATCTGTCAGCCAGAATTCCCTGATTGTCACAGGTTAACAACTCCTATCAAGGATCTCATAGTCAATAAGATCCACCTGGTTCCGACCACTACAGCTTCCAAATCATGGCCACCTCATCAAAAACTATCCCCCTCACACCCATTCCCCAAAGTTCCAACATGGTGGAATGAGCAGGTGACAGGCAGTGCTTTACCCCACCCAAGCCCAACTTCATTTGGCTATATTTCAGATGGCAGTTGTTGGCCAATTTTAGCATGGGCATATCAAAGTTTGGGTCTCAATTTATTGAAGGTTCTGCTATCAATGGTGGCTGAAAATTAGTGCCCGTGTGTGCGTGTGTGCATGTGTGCATCTGTGCATCTGTATGTGTGTTTTGGGAATGGGGGAGGGAAGATTATGCATTAATTTCAGATACAGAGTGTAGTGAATCAAGCATTGATTTTAAAACTGAAGCCAAAGATTTTAAATTTAATCTTTTGGGGGACAGGGAGCTAACATGGATCATTATTAACTTTATTATCTGATGAATTAAATCTAAAGCATGTAATTAACTTTAATTGCTTCACATTTGGTGAAGAGCAATTACTGAAATTACCTATTTGTTTACAAGACCCTCTTGTGATTGGCATGTGTTCTGCCAACAGACAGTTTAATTTATTTTTTTCATAATGAGTCACAGTTATTCTGTCACCAGCATATTGTAACAATTAACTGAGAACAACAATCGAGCGGAAATTTCTGAATGTGGTTGGATCTGTGGAAAAGATATGTCACTTTTATATTGTCTGTTGAAAATGAAGACATCCTGACCACAACTTTTATTCAATAAGGCTCCTTGTCTAATTCCAGTCCACATTTCCTTTCATGACACCTTTATATCCCTCTCTTTCAAGCAATTATCTGACTTTCTTCTGAATGAATCAATGAGCAGGATTCCTTTCTGGGCTGTTGAATCCCATTATATGAATGAAATGTGTATCTGAAGTCTGCACTATCCAGTAAAAGTGCACTTTCCATTTTTATTTTTGGCCAGACACTGTGCTTGCTGCTCAAGCAGTGTTGGTGAGTGGCCTCCCAAAATGAAAGAGTCAACCAGTGAGCCTTCAGTTTGAATGGTGCCATATCCTGCCCTGCATGGTCAACGAGAGGTTCTTCAAGATGGAGGGACCCTTCTCTCCATCATTACTAAATACAAGGAGCCCACTGTGGTGGAGGCAATTGGGTTCAACTTCTTAGACTGCCTCAAGATTTGTTCCTCTGATCTGCTACCAAGAGGCAGCTTCCAGGCACTTACACTGGTTCCTCTAGCATAGAGGTCCTGGGGACTGACAAGAAAACCCCACATAGCCTCATTTAATTGGCTTAAATAACTGCTGCTCAAACACCCAACCAACCTCTGGGAAAACAGCTGTGATGCAGAATAGGCTGAAGACTTGGTTCCCAACTGACTGAGCTACTTTTTGCTCTGTGCTACCTTTGCTTCTGGCCTCACTGCGTCTCAGAATGCTGCTTGATGCTTCTACTTCAGCAATCATTTCTTTTCAATAATGTTGCAATCAAACTACCCTCTGTGCCATTAAAATGAACAATTTCTGGCTTCATTCTTTTGTGATCATCTCAAGTGGGTATACCCTTTCATTATAGTTCCGGTTCTTACCAATATAAGCTTTATTACTCTGCTAGACCAACACAGATAAAGTGGAATTCCATAAAAGGAAGAAGGACCTCTTCTGTTTGTAGACAATAGAGATATTAAACACCTTAGAAGATCACCACATGTTAAGCAGTTTATAACTAGAGTGATCCAAATAAATGCTATTACTCTCCTCACCTTATAACCTTGCACCTTCCACTTCTTTCAAGTTTTCATTCAAGTACAGACCTCTATGATTCAATTATTTAGTACGGCATGTTAAGGTATACCAATAACTTTTCAAATGAAAACTGAGATTCCGGTTATTAACTGAAAGAATTGAGCCACAATGTTTTACATCTTAAATACCAGTTTTAATTATACGTGCATTAAATAATTAACTTAATCCATTAACTTAGCACTATATTTTGTAAAAATGTACACTTGAAATGTCAACATTGCTGTTTCATTTTCATTTCCACAAAAGAGTTTACAATATGTTTCAGGATCTTGCAGTTCCTTCACTTCTCCTGGGTTCAAAACGAAGTGTGCCACATTTCTCAGAAATTCACTTTGATTTTGTTCAGTGCTTCGACTTGCCCGTGGCTAGATGACCCCTACAAATCTCCTTCACCCCTTAATGATCATGGAGTTTGTCACTCAAACATGGACTTTAATCCCTCACATTCTTTCCCTCTGCTTCCCAAAGCTGCTTCTAGTCTCCACTGCAATTGGTGTCAGCTTTGTCTCTCTCTGTACATTTTCAAGTTGTGCCAGCTTCAGATGCAAAATAGTTGTTTCAAATCTGATACAGCTGAGTTGAGATAACAAGAACTACAGATGCTGGAGTCAGAGATAACAAAGCTTGGAGCTGGAGGAACACGTTTTGTTTTGCAGGCAACTTATATTTTAAAGCATACAAAGAAAAATCCCCCATTCATACTTAACATATATCAGATGCTTTGAAGAATTAGACATTGTAACAAAAATTTTCACACAATTTGTAATGGACTCCTGATAATCATGCTTGAAGGATTGAAAACAATCATTGCAGGTAGACAGTGATGGAGATTGGCCAGTTATCCTGCCTCAGGAGCCTACAGCCCAATGGCCCAAATGTGGATTTTACCATTTTCAAAATCTCCCCACCGCACCCCTCCCCGGCTTCACCCCTTGACCAACTCTCTGTCTCATCCCTACGTCCTTGACCTGACACAACCCGTCCATCTTCTCTCCCATCTATCTGCCCCTCCCACCTCACTGACCAATCCCCACCACACCCCACCTGCACTCATCTATCACCAACCCACTGACCTTCTCCAGCCCGACACCCTTTCTCCTCTCTCTAGTTATTTCTGAGCTCCCCTTCCTTCCCCATTTCTGAAGAAAGGTCTGAACCCAAAACACCAAATTTCCTGCTCCTCTGATGCTGCCTGGCCAGCTGTGTTTCTTCAGCTTCACACTTTGTTACAGCTGAGTTGGCTATTTCTAAGAGAAAACATACAGTTAAAGCAAAAATGAAAGATTGGCGCTCTGCATTACCTACTTTTACTGCAATGCTGCACATCTAGGTTATTCCAGATGGAAATTTAAACCAATTGTTTCAAACATGAACCAAACCTTTTAATGTGAAAAGTACATGGATACTTAAAGATCTTCCCTTGTTTAATGATCATTTTCAATCCTTCAAGCATGATTACCAAGAGTCCATTACAAATTGAGTGAAAATTTTTGTTATAATGTCTAATTCCCGAAAGCATCTGATATATGTTAAGTACGGAGGGGGGATTTTTCTTTGAATGCTTTAAAATATAAGTTGCCTACAAAATAAAAAGTGGCGCAAGCTTTTATTAATTTGTTTCAGTCAAAGTTTTATGCACAAAATCATGTCATTCTTTCAGCTAGCAGTCTGGGGAGGCAATGATCTAGTAATATAATGAACTATTGATCCAGAGACTCAAATAATGTTCTGGGGACCAATGTTTGAGTCCTACCTTGGCAGATTGTGAAATTTGAATGAAAATTTGGAATTAACAGTGTAATAATGACCATTCTCCATTGTTGGGAAAACCCATCTGGTTCACCATTGTATTTAAGGAGGGAAATTGCCCATCTTTACCTTTCCTGGCTGACGTGTGACTCCAAACCCCCAGCAATATGTTTAACTCTTGTCTACTATCTGAGCAAATTATGAATGGGCAATAAGTTCTGGCCTGATGAATGATCCCACAATAAATGAATAAAAAATACTAGAAGTACAAATCACTTTCCCAACAATATCTATCTCTCCAGAGATTGTAACACAATACAGTGCAGCACTGTACGGAATGTGCTGGACTAAAGTTCTAGCTACCTGCTTATTTGTATATAAGACATTCGAGGCAATATTTCTTAGAGCAGGGCAGATATTCCAGCTGGCCTGGCCAATTGGATCCTCGTGAATAAATCACAAAAGATTGGCATAACAGTTCAGCAGGCAAGATGGAAAGCAACTGGAATGTTGGTTTTTATTTCAAAGGGAATGGAGCTAAAGGTAGGGATTTTTTGGTTAAAGTAAGCAAGGCACTTGTTAGACCACACGTGAAATACTGTAAACAGTTTTGTGACGGCTTATATAAGGTAGAATATACTGGTATTAGAGATTGTCCAATAAAGGTTCAATAGGCTGATCCTGGGTATGGAGGGGCTGTCATATGTGGAGAGGTTGAGTAGATTGGACCTGTACCCACTGGAGTTCAGAAGAATTGTAGGTGACATTATTGACAGGTGAAGATATTGAGGGGACTTGACAGGGTATATGTGGACATGTTGTTTTCCCTTGTGGGAGAGTTTAGGGCCAGAGGATATAATCCCAAAGTGAGGAATCACCCAGTTAGGACAGAGATAAGGAAGAATTTCTTCTCTCACAATGTCATGAACCTGAGGAATTCTTCAACATAGAGGGCCGTTGGAGCTGGGCATTAAGTATATTCAAGGCTGAGATAGATTTTTAATCAATGAGGGATCAAGGGTTATGGGGAAAAGGCAGGACAATAGAGTTGAGGATTATCACATCCTTCATGAACTCATTGAACAACAGAGCTAAGTGGATGGGCTGACTCGTCTATTTCTGCTTCTATGTCTTCTGTCTCAATCAATTTCAGAAAGACAGATTATCTGATGCTTATTGTACTGCAGTTTGTTGAAAATTGCTGTGCACTGATTGACTGCCTTGGTTCCCACATGACAAAAGTGACCAGACTTCAGAAGATTGGGTACAGAGTATTTTGGTTCATCCAGTGTAATGAAAATATTGTTGTGTCAGCTTTTCTTTTGTAACCCTGATCTGTGTAGTTTGTGTTGAAACAGGATATATAATTAAGTCATAGGTAAATATGAAGTAAAACCCAAAAGAAAGCAAACATTTGTATAGACCAGTAATCTTGCAGTCTAATATTTGATTCCTTGGTGTTACAGCAGAAATTGATTGCAAGGAGATTCACCAAACATCTTTATTCAAATTATATGTAAAACTATCAGAAGGTGGAGACAGATTGGAGAGTACAACACCTTGATGCACTGGATGTAACAAACACATTGTCACGTATAAGAAGGCAATGTTACTGGATTATTCCCACCGTTTCTCACTTCTGTCTGAAACAGCAGTTTCCATTATTTCCTAATTATTCTCTCCCCATTTAAAAACAGGAATAGTATTTTCCTAAACACACACACAAATGTACACATGTACACACAAATACACACACATACACACAAACACAGACATGCATTCAGTACAAACAGACATACAAGCACAGGCAAAAATGCACACACAAGTACATAAACATATGTGCAAGTTTATACAAGGTGGGAAATGCAGAGAATAGAAAGGATTTAATCTACAAATTACAAATCACATAAAGATATTGTCATCAGTTCACATGAATTTAACAGTTCAGGAAGTGAATGTCCAGTGAAAGTCTTTTCAGTTGGCTGTGAATAGAAGTCATTTCTGCAGGTATTCAGAAAAAGTTCAATTTCAATTCAAGATACAGTCATGGTAAAATGGGAATTGGTTCATTATCCACACAGAAACACAGGATTCTTCCCAGAAATCAACATTTTGAGTGAGATTTAGATCAGAGGCAGGTGATACCTAAGCCTGAAGGTGCTTATACAGGATTCTCTTCTGGTGTTACAAGCAGATAGGCAAAAACAACTCAAAGCTATATAATTAAAACTGTTCAAAATTAACATGTGAATGGCATTTTGCATTGAGTTACCTTAGTAAACAGGATTGCTTTGACGACACCTTATCTGAACCCATCGTTTGCCATTGACAATAACTGAGGAGCTGTTAGTACCAAATCAATAGTTTTTCAATTGTTTTCTTTCAAAGTAAGCCAGCTGTGGACATACATTGTCTGAATTTCCTTTATGTTGGTCTGACTGGAATGTTCACATAAGTGGGAGGTATGACATTCCAGATAGATGATGAGTTTGCTTTTGTTCTCATAATTCTTGGAAATTTATAGAAGCAGTCAAATGGCCCATTCTATATTTGTTGGCAGCCAGTTTAAATCCATCAAAAGCCTGTTTAGAATAAAAACAAAGAAACCATAATACAGTGTTTAAAAAGTAGTTATTTTTCTTCTTGCCCACTGGGTATTACATCTGTTTTGCATGGCAGTTGCAGATATCTGAACTCTAAATATGACACCTCTGAATTTTTTATTTTCTATTGCGCTGTGAAGGCAGTTCTTTATGGCCATCACCAAGCTAGTTTAAAACCAGCAGGTATGTTTGCAGTGTAGCCAAAATGTTCATGGTAGTAAAATGGGACCTTTGATAATTACAACTGAGGTGTTCATTAGGAACAATCAAATCTTATTATTTCACATTGTTAATTATCAACGTTCATAATTTTTACTGATATTATTCAGTTTGCTGTCACAGCGTTCATTGAACGTTAGTGTCATAGGCAAACTAAGCCTTAATTGCCCATCGCTAATTGCCCTGGAGAAGATGGTGTTGAATTGCCTTCATGAACTACTGCAGGCCTTGGAGTTTAACTCACCCATAATGCTGTTATGAAGGTTTTTTTTTAAAATCCAATAACAGTGAGGGAACAGCAAAAGAAGTCAGCATGGTGTATAATTTGGAGAGGGATTTTTACCTCTTGGTGCTTCCATGAATTTATTAATCTTTTCCTGGTTTGGAAGTTGCTGTCAAAGCAGTCTTGGAAGTTGCAGAAGTGCATCTTGTAGACGATACACACTGCTGCAACAGAGAGTTTCCAGGTGAGGTGTTGGATGGTGTCAAGCCTACTGAGTGTTGTAGGAGTTGCAGTCATCCAGCTAAATAGAGAGTATTTCATCACATTCTTCACTTATGCCTGGTAGCCAAGCTATGGTGTGTCAGGAAGTGAGTTACTCACTGCAGGATTTTTTTTGTTCTTTCATGGGATGTTGGCATCACTGCCTGACCAGCATTTATTGTCCATGCCTAATTTACCTCTGGTAGTTAAGAGTCAACCACATTGCTGTAGGTCTGGAGGCACATATGGGCCAGACCGGGTTATTAGGACATTAGTGAACAAGAAAGGTTGTTCTAACAGCTGACGATGGTTTTATGTCATCACTGAACTCTTAATTCCAGATTTTTATTGATACAACTTCCACCGTCTGCCACATTTGGACCAAGGTTTCCTATTCAACTAACCTCCCACGCAGTGCAATCCAGACAACTACCACCCTCTAGGTGACAGAGGTGTTCCTCAAATCTGCTTTAAACTTTCCGTCTTTCACTTTAAAATGATGCCTCCTTGTTACTGACCCTTCAATGAAGGGGAACAGCTGTTTTATAGTCATGTATCCTGTGCATATTTCTCATAATCTTGTACACTTGCATCGGGTCCTCCCGCTTTGGGGCTAGTACATTGGAGACATGTGAGGATTCCTAATCTGTATTCAGCTGTTGCACAGGAATAAGGCCTTAAGTCAATTAGTCTTGGTCTGGGAAATAGAACTTCATGTGTAATCATTGCCTCCCAAAGAAAAGTAGGTAGCCTTTTGACTACACAGGTTGATGTCTGGATAATTATCAGTATCTCAAGATACATTTCTCAAGAAGCATGATTGAGATAGCATACTTCCTTGGTTCTTCCATTTCTATCAGGTATGGGATTCCAATCAATATACACATCAGTGGCAGCAATCTTAGTGGGAACAGATATATGAGCCCATATTTTCCTCCGACCAGACAGTTGTTACTACAGCTTAGATAGGCGTTGTGCATGGGGACCTTGTGGAATTGCCAAGATAGCAGACTCTGAAGGAATTGCTCAGGAAATTGGAGATTCGGCTGGGCAAATCTCCTATGCCTGGAACCTTTTAAAAATCTCCACAAAAATCAAATACTTTAATTAGTTCATAGATACATAGAATCATAGAGCACAGAAGAAGGCCTTCCCACCACTGAGTCTGTATCAACAGAAATACAATAAACCTACACTCGTCCCACTTTCCCACACTAGGCCTACATCTTTAAATGTTATGAAATTTTAAGCGTTCATCCAAGTACTTTTTACAGGTTTGAAGTTTCCCACATCAACTAACCTCCCAGGAAGTGCATTCCAGACCCCTATCACCCTCTGGATGACAGGTCTTCCTCTAATCTGCTCAAAACTTCCTGTTTTTCACTTTAAAATTATGCCTCCTTGTACTGACCCTACGACTAAGCTGTTTTCTATTCACACTGTCCATGCACCTTATATTCCTGTACACCTCTATTCGGTCCTCCCTCAAACTTCTCCACTCTAAAGAAAACAACTCAAGCTTGTACAGCCTGTTTTCACAGCTGGAACACTGCAGCCCATGTTACATTGTGGTGAATCGCCTTTGCATGCCCTCCTGTGCAATCATATTCTTCAACGAGACTGCACACAATGCACCAGTTGTACCATAACCAAAGTTCTGCATAGCTCCAACTTGACCTTTCTGCTCTTATAATCTATGCTCTGACTGAAAAAGGCAAGCATCCTGAATGCCTTCTTAACTACCCTATTACCATGTCCTGGGACCTCAGGGATCTATGGACAAGCACCATAAAGTCCCTCTGTTCCTTCCTAATGTCCTGCCATTCATTGAGTACTCCCTGCTTTCTTCCTTCTTCCAAAGTTCCAATAAAATTTAGTAAAATATTCACTTAGGAGAAGTTAGGCTATTAATTACATAATCTAACTCCTGAGTGACGACTAAACAGATTGGGTACTTAACTCACACAAAACCAACTACTCATGTGTTAGATCCCTTCCACCACCGTCCACCATGACATTGTTCTGGGGGCCAAACCTTTTCTCTCCCTTTCTCCACCAAACCTTACCATAGCCCCCACCCACCAACACGCCTGACCTGCACTGACATTCTCCCTACACGATTGGATCCTGACTCCACATCGTTGGACCTGACCTAACTCCCTTTCACAGCCAGACCTAACCCAGCACCCTCCCATTCTCCCAATTCTAATGGACCTGAGCTGATCCACCAATCTTAAGCTGGCGCCTATACCCCACTGGACCAACCTAACTCATGCTATGCACCCCTTGCTTGATTTCTGTCACCCATTTGTCCTACCCTAAGCACTTGATCACTCATCTTGCTATGCCCGGGAACCATGTTCATTTGGCATGTTACCCACTACCCAGTTGACATCCTCCCCAACAAGCACCCAAACCATCTGACACCCTACTTAGTGAGCCCCTTGGCCCCTAAACATTTGGAATCCTACCCTGACATCCTATCCCTCCCAAGCTGGCACCCTTCTTATCTGTCATCTTATCACCTGGCATTATACCTGGAACCTTTTCCCCACCAGCCGTCTGGCATCCCACACTCCCAGCATCCTAACCTCACACTTAACTCATTAACTTACTATTTGACAGCAGCTGGCAAAGTGGCCGTCTGGACTTTTACACTTTAGTATACAGGAACTGACTGCTAGGAAAGGGATAGGAGCCTTACCTTCCTCTTACAGTTCTGTGCTCCATAAGAAAGGTATAGCCCAGTGGTAGAGTGTTTGACTGCACAATTGATAGAAAGGAATCACAGTTCTTCATCTCTGAGGGGACCCTGAATGGAATTGCTTCTTACAAGTGCAAAACTTCCTCCTTTCATCAAAAATGTAGGGCTGAATTGCAATCTGGATGAGAATTCCATTCCAGCGAAAATCAAGACTCAATTTAGGGCAGGCAAGGTGTGGAGCTGGTGAAAAAAAAAATTCAATACAAATTGAGCATTAAATCCAAACTGTATTTGAATTTGTCCGAAATTAGAGGCAGCAAGAATTTGGTTAAGATTCCAACATGACAAGCCACCCAAGGGACTGTGTACCTGTTAATGGCTACAATACAAGGAAAAAAAACCCTTATCTCCAAACTAATATTTAGTACAACTCCTGAATGCTTAAGTCAGGCATATCCAATGCTTGCATTCTCTGAAGATGGGAAAATATCTTTAATAAGTGGATGTTAATCCAATGGTATGAATCTCAAGCTCATTTCCAGTGCAAGTATATAACAGTAGACCTGATAGACCCTGATAGAAAACATCACCTATATGATCCATTTCAGTTCATACGCTTTAAATAGGGCATGCACACAATGGAGCAGAGCAAAAAGATTAAACAAGATGAGCAGTGACTACATATTTAAACTCCATGGTGATAAAGGTGAAAGGAATCATGCTGGGGTACATGAAGTATTAAACAGCATAGAAAAAGTGAATGCAAAATATTACTTCAGAGCAGGTTGTGTTTGTAAGATCAAAGGATCCAATGTAAATTTGTGAAAAGAACATTTGAGAGTTGTTAAAATTGTCAATATACATTCAGAATGATTTTCCAAGAAGGCAATGCAGTAAAAGGTTTTGAAACCTTTCAAAAAGTCTTTGAAGACTGAGTTGGAACAATTGTAATACTGATAGGAGAAATTTTGATGGACTGAATTGCCATTTTGTTGCTCTTGATCAATCAAGTATTCTAAACTATGTAGCTAATGGACCACACTGACATTGTGACTTTTTTGAAAAGAAGTCAGGATGCAATGTGAGTTTTTTTTTCATCAGCTAGTTATATTCTAATGATTAATGGCCATAACCTGGTTTTGAAAGCTATTGCCATTTACAGAAATATTTGGAAATTGTTCCCCTTCTTTGATATAGTGGGAAATGAATAGATACTGTTGATGATATTCATGACGATGTTACTCTGACATGAATGTGCTATGAGGACTTGAATTTAAAGGCATAGAAGCATTGTACTAGAAAGCCGTCATCAGTATTCTGTAAGTCAAATATGTATAAGCCTTACTGAATGTAATGGAGAATTGCTCTCAGATATGGTGAAGATAGAGATGTAACAGATTTAGAGTAAGAGCATTCAAGCAATACAAAGCAGGTACAGAATTACAGTACAGACACCCAACAGCCAGAGAACCCATGGTAAGCTAAATCCATAAAGGGACGCTGATGGAAACTTCAGTCGACGGAAGTAACACAGTCCGTGAATACAATTAAGCAGCATAAAACATGCTAGCATCAGTCTTCATTCAAAAGAATATGTAGGTTCACAGATGTGACTCTGGAGGGCTTAGTCATGGAGACAAATGGAAACATATTGCCAAAGGGATGGGTTGCAGAAATCTCTCAAGGATCACGCTCTGAAGTATTGGGAAGGGTTTGCAAGAACGCAATTAATTAAACTATAGTAAATTTAACAAACAACTGAGAACACAAAGTCTTAAAACTACCATCGCTTAATAGACTGCTGTTAGTAGCCTTTATTTTGCAGTCATAGCCTCATCGTCAAAACATTCCTTGCATGAATATAGTTTTAGGCAGGGTACATGGAGGTGAAATGGATGTACACCTCCATTCAAATGGCTTATAGAATCAGTGACCCCCCTCATGTTCCTCTGTTGATGAATAGGGACAGCAAATGTAGGGAACTGGAAATCTTGGATGTCAACCAGATGAGGGGACTCAGGGTCAAGAGTAAAGTGTACCCAGAGAGGTATTCAAAACTGGAGCTTTTTAGTACATCACTAACAAGTTTCTAAATATTTCTGTTCTGAGTAGTGTGATTGCTGGAGATGTTCACTGCAACATCTTTTGCCATATCTGGTTATCTAAGCGCTTGTATTAAGAAAGATGTCGATAACTTTTCCCTTTATCATAACCATCATCCTGGACCCCAGATTGATAGCTCACAGGGAATACTCTTTTCAATTGTTAACTTTTTGATTGTGACCTTTCCTGAAGACACTGAACACTGCAATGTTCCTTGGAGAATGAGTAGTTTTTGGATGCCTAGCCCACGTTGATTTAAAATTACAAAGACTTGAATGTTTAATGAGCTTTAAGAACTGAGTATAATGATGTCATTCTGTAATAATCGCAGCAGATAGAACAAATTGTTCTTGGTCTGTTTGTCAAACAATTGATAAGTCCATTAAATAAAAGGCTTATTCTGCTTTGAAGGACATTTTCCTGATCATTGTATTTATATATGACAGAAAAATAATAATCAGCTGTCATAAAGCTCAGTGTGAATTAGCTGAATTGCGACAATTGCACTTGCAAGGGATTCAAACCTCAGAGATCAGTTTCACATCTTTCTTCAAATTACATTGGTAGAAATGTTGGGAAATTCCTGAGAAGGTAACAGGCTCTCAGCTGCCAGGGACAGAGTCTGTACAGTTGCCACAGTCCCATAGGATCACAGGATTGCTCTCTTGTTAGAGAGTGATGACTGGTGACAGTTTAACCTGAGGGTTATCATGCCTCAGATGAGGGGAAAGGTTGAGAAGGATAGTTCTTCATGGTAACCTCAGTCAGCACAGGAATATGCACACATGCTGTTCCTTATTTAAAGCCATTAGTTGCAGTATGTTAGCCCAGCATAACCCATTTATTCAGATTATGAGCTTGCATACAAATATATGAACGGTGTGCAGGAGTAGGCCTTTCAGTACCTTGAGCCTGCCGCATCATTTAATAAAATCATTGGTAACATCAAATCAACATTATTGCCTACCTGTGATAGTCTTTCACCTCCTGGCTTACCAAGAATCTATCCACCTCTTAAAAATAATAATACTTATAATCATAAAAATATTCAAAGACTCTACTTCCACTGCCTTTACAGAAAAACAGTTTCAAAGTCTCATGATGCCTCTCCGTGAGATTTATTTTTGCTTCATCTCAGTTTTAAATGGACAACCCCTTATTTTTAAAGAGTGACCCCTTGCTCTAAATTCTCCCATAAGAGGAAACATCGTCTCCACATCTACCCCATCAACACTCCTCAGAATCCTTCTTCCGAAGAGTCATATTGGACTCAAAACGTTGACTTTGTTAAGTTTCTGCGGATGCTACCAAACCTGTTCAGTTTCTCCAGCATTTTCTGTTTTTATATCCCTTTATAACTTCCTCTGATCTCTTCACAACTTATTTGCATTTTGTTTTTCATTACTTACATTTGTACCTATCTTTGGGCCATTAGCCAACAAGGCAATCATTCTTCCTATCCCTTCATCCAAGTTATTTCCAGAAATTTTGAGATATTGATGCCACAACACTAAACCCTCTTTACATCCTGCCAAGCAGAAAAAGGCCCATTTATGCTTACTCTCTTTTTCATGTTAGCTAACCATTCCAAAGTGCTATCACTGACACCATATGTTTTTAATTTTTGCATTAATTCTTCGTTAGGATGTTATCAAATGTATTCTAAAAATATTTTCTGTCAACTGATCAAACCTCATTCCATTCTTATATATCACTCCAAATTACCTGAGCCTTAACTTTGTGCAATAATCTTTAAGTGATTCCTTACTAAATTGCTTTTTTTAAAATGTGAAATAACGAATGAAATCCACTGGCTCCCTTAAATTCGCACTACCAGGTAAATCCTTAAGAAAAGAGTTATCAAACATAGATTCACTTATGTAAAACCAGGTTGACTTTGACCAGTCATTCTATGATTATCTAAGTGGTGGTAGTTTCTTAGTTTCGTAGCTTCAAGAGCTTCATCAATTCCCTTCCTCCTAGACCATATGTATGCATCCTTTTTCTTTTTGACCAAGGTTGTAACATCCCAGGTCATCCAAGGTTCATGTAACTTTACTTGCCTCTCCTTCATTCTCGCAGAAACGTTCCACTCCTGAACTCTTATCAACTACCATTTGAAATTGTCCCACATGTCTGATGTGGATTTCCCCTCAAACAGTTGCCTCCAAACAAAATTCCCCAGTTCCTGCCTAATATTGTTGTAGTTCACCTTCCCTCAATTTAACACATTCACCCAAGGACTGCTGTTATCCCTATCCATGAGTTTCTTAAAACTCATGGTATGATGGCCATTACTCCTGAAATGTCCCCCCACTGAAACTTCACTCACCTGGCTGGGATCATTTCCCAAAACCAGGTCTAGTATAACCCCTTCCCTGGTTGGACTGTTTGCACACTATGTAAAGAAATCCTCCTGAATGGTCCTTACAAATTCTGCACCATCCAAACCACTAGCTTGAAGTGAGTCCCAGTCAATCTAGGGGAAGTTAAAATCACCCACCCTGTTGTGTTTACATATTTCTGAAATCTGTCTACATTTTCTCTCCTTTATCTCCTTCTATCTGTTGCGAGTCCTGTAGTATACCTCCAGCATTGTAATTTCACCCTTTTTTATTCCTAAGTTCTACCCAAGTTGTCTCGCTGCACAGGTCCTCTGATGTATCCACCCTCAGTACAGCTGTGAGATACTCCTTTGCCAGTAATGCAACCCTTGCACCCCTTTTACATCCCTTTCTATCACACCTGAAACATTTAAATCCTGGGGCATTCAGCTGCCAGTCCTGTTCTTCCATCAGCCAAGTCTCCGTAATCGCAATAATGTCATAGTTCCAAGTACTAACCAAAGCTCTAAGTTCATCTACCTTGCCTATTATACTTGTCACATTGAAACACATGTATTTCAGACCACCTCTCCTGCTCTTTTCAGCAGTATTTCCCTGCCTGTTCTTAGTCATATTTGCCTTGGTTTCTACCTCTCTGTCAATTTCTGCATCTACTGCCTTCCTCCTCTGGTTCCCAACACCCTGCCAACTATTTTAAACCCTCCCAAACCACTCTACCAAGTAACCACCACAATGTCCCCCCTTCCCCAAGGACATCTGTCCCCAGTCCTGTCCAGGTATAACCTGTCCTCTTTGTGCAGGTCCCACTTTCACCAGAACCAATCTTAATGTCCCATGAGTTTCTTAAAACTCATGGTATGATGGCCATTACTCCTGAAATGTCCCCCCACTGAAACTTCACTCACCTGGCTGGGATCATTTCCCAAAACCAGGTCTAGTATAACCCCTTCCCTGGTTGGACTGTTTGCACACTATGTAAAGAAATCCTCCTGAATGGTCCTTACAAATTCTGCACCATCCAAACCACTAGCATGAAGTGAGTCCCAGTCAATCTGCTGCTGACGTTCCTCTCCTCTGAACCTTGTCTCTCCTTTTTTTTTAATTAGAGGAGGAAGGACGGATGGAAACATTGCAGAAGTGTAATATTTAGGGCTGACCTTCCCTGAACACCAGGTTCATCCATGATGCTCTTCACACCCACACTGACTGCAAAGTCCACTCCCAGACTGCAAATGAGTGATGTCTCAGCACCCTCTGGTTATTCTGAGTATTTTGTACATTCAAACATAGTGCTTTATTTCAAAACTTTATTTTAATTTGCTCTACTTTTATTTGATAACAACTTGGACATTAGCACTCTTTGTTAAACTTTCTATCCCTTCGTGACTATCTCTGCTGATTTTTACTCAAAGTGCTACACTGCTCTGCAGCTTCATCATTTCTCTTACTGGTTTGGAATTTACCCTTTTTTTATCCCCTGTCTTTCTCCATGATGGGCACTGCGTCTTCTCTCCAACCTCACCTGATAGGCACTGCCTCCTCTCTTCAACCTCTCCTAACAGGCAGTATCCTTCCTGGTCTGGTCTCAACTGATTGGCATTATGTTTCCTTCCTGCCAATTTCAGCTGTGGGAGAACATTGCAGAGGGAGCTCCTTGAAACATTTCCCAGCCTGTGTGTCATTGTCTTTTTGCTGAACAACCAGACTGCCATCAAGGTGCATAACCGCATGGAGGAAGTGCCGAAAGGCAGTTGGCCAGCACATGCAAATTTCAGGGGTAGCTAGTGGCCTCAGATGGTCATCTGACTGGGGTACAGTTCTTTGAACGTTAAAGACAAATGCAATGTTAATCTGTGATACCTGACTTGTGCTTTATAGTGTTAAATGCAGCAAGGAAATAGGGATTGATCTGTCGGAGATTATTTGCAGTTTGTCATTTGCAAATGCCTTATGTATTTCATAGATCATAGAAACCCTACCGTGTGGAAACAGGTCCTTCGGTCCAACAAGTCCACACCGAACCTCAGGGCATCACGCAGACCCATCCCCCTGTAACCCACCTAATCTACACATCCCTGAACACTATGAATAATTTAACATGGCCAATCCACCTGTCCTGCACATTTTTGGACTGTGGGAGGAAACCGGAGTAAACCCACACAGACATGAGGAGAATGTGCAAACTCCACACAGACAGTCACTTGAGGATGGAATCAAACCCAGGTTGCTGGCACTGGGAGGCAGCAGTGCTAACCACTGAGCCACTGTGCTGCCCCACAACTAGCTGTTGTGTCTTTGAGTTATTTAAGGCTGTCAAGAAGCATACAGATTTTCTGGGCACCTGTTGACAAGTGATGACTTTCTCTTGCGTTTTTGTAACACATGACATATTAATTGAATAATGGATGTATACAAGTGAGCTTATTGATATTTAATACATCAATATTGAACAGAAATACCTCATCAATGATAAGACCATAAGATCATAAGACATAGGAGTGGAAGTAAGGCCAGTCGGCCCATCGAGTCCACTCTGCCATTTAATCATGGCTGATGGGCATTTCAACTCCACTTGCCCGCACTCTCCCCGTAGCCCTTGATTCCTTGCGAGATCAAGAATTTATCAATCTCTGCCTTGAAGACATTCAACGTCCTGGCCTCCACTGCGCTCCGTGGCAATGAACTCCACAGGCCCACCACTCTCGGGCTGAAGAAATGTCTCCTCATTTCTGTTCTAAATTGACCCCCTCTAATTCTAAGGCTGTGCCCACGGGTCCTAGTATCCCCACCTAACGGAAACAACTTCCCAGCGTCCACCCTTTCTAAGCCATGCATTATCTTGTAAGTTTCTATTAGATCTCCCCTCAACCTTCTAAACTCTAAGAATACAATACCAGGATCCTCAGCCATTCATCGTATGTTAGGCCTACCATTCCAGGGATCATCCGTGTGAATCTCCGCTGGACACGCTCCAGTGCCAGTATGTCCTTCCTGAGGTGTGGGGCCCAAAATTGGACACAGTATTCTAAATGGGGCCTAACTAGAGCTTTATAAAGTCTCAGAAGCACATCGCTGCTTTTATATTCCAACCCTCTTGAGATAAATGACAACATTCCATTCGCTTTCTTAATCACAGACTCAACCTGCAA
>JAHRHZ010000009.1:43160532-43217490 GCA_024137785.1 Ginglymostoma cirratum
TTCTGAAGAAAGGTCTGGGCCCGAAATGTCAGCCTTCCTGCTCCTCTGATGCTGCTTGGCCTGCTGTGTTCATCCAGCTCTACACTTTGTTATCTCAGATTCTCCAGCATCTGCAGTTCCTACTGTCTCTGACTGTAATCAATGTGTTTTAACGTGATATTTACAATGCCATTGATTGAAGAATCAGATGAGAAAATTCTTGAACAATGAGTTCTTAGCAGATTCCACTTAGCAGATTCCATATTTTAATTCGAACCTGAATATCAACTGTTAATTCTTAGCATTTAGCAATGAAGCAACAGTTTATCAGCTCTCTAAGTAAAGAATGTTCATTTTTCTCGATCAATTAAATGCAAAAGTGCCAAACTGTCATGAGATTATAATGACACTGGCTATAAAAATCATTAAGTTGACACACAGGGGAGCAATTTGTTTTTACTAGTAGTACTCTTAGTTTGAATTTTTGCACTGGGAAGAGTAAACATGAAGACTATATATCATTCCCTGTATGAAATGAAGTACAAAATGAAAACCATTTTTTAATATCAGAAACATCACTAATGAGGAGATTAAAATTTTGTTGGTGTTTAAAACCCATCCTCAATCTCATTGTCCTTCCAAACTACTGCTTCACCTACAACTTTCCTTTCCTTTCAACATTCATTAAAGCATGCTTTTGCTTACAAAATGTGTGTCAAACCTTTCACAAAAATCTGTATTTGAATTATGTTAATCAGTTTCTATTCCTCACACAGTCCTGAAAAACACTTTTTTTCTGGTACACAAATGCAATCATTTGTCATTTTGACGAAAATAGCTCTGTTAACTACGGATGATGTCAATGCAGAAGACAAGAGATTAACTTAGTTCTGAAGATCAAGGTGTAGAAGATAGAGACAAGAAATAGAACAGTTAATAATTCAGTTGTTGTGTAAAAGATAGATACACGAACAGCAGCTATACTGTAAAGTAGAGCATACAGTATCTAATCAAAAATAATGGGACTTGTCAGAAAGATGCTGAAATAATCATGGGTGATTTGCATCCATATATGACATATGGTCATCAAGGTCACATAAAATATGTGGATAACTTCCTATATGACTTTAATGAAAACTTATCTTTCTCAACCTCTCTGCAGCTTTTGACACAGTTGACAGTACCATATTCCTCTAAAGCCTTTCTATGATCATCCAGCCATGTGGGATTGTTCCTAATGTTCTAGTCATAGCTGGAGAAACATGTGCAATATTTTTCTCTCCACTCCTGTGGTGTCCCCAAAGATCTATCCTTGGCTATGAAATATTTCTTATTTGTTTGTTGACCCTCTACCTCTCCTCCCCTAAGACCCTCCCTAAAATATTTGACCAAATTCTGTCCAAATGTCCTCCTGTGGGATTCAGTATTAAGTTATGTTTGATAGCACACCCAACAAGTCTCATGGAACATTTAATCATGTTCAGGATGCTACATAAAAGTAAGGTATTGTCACTTTTAATATCCTTATCAATACTTATAAAATCTAAGATTTACCTGAATTTGATAAGAATGCATGGGGAAATCCAATGAAATTGCAGCAAATTTTAAACAAAGCGAGCAGACTTTCTGCTTTTTGTTTTGCTTTATTAACACAATTTGGAGAGGATCAGCTGAACCAGTGCGATAAATCGGGAAAGATTAAACCTGCCTGACAGCAAAACCACTTCATGTTAATCATACCCACAACTTTTATTTTAGTATAACTTTCAAAT
The DNA here is from genome assembly GCA_024137785.1 of Ginglymostoma cirratum. NCBI lineage: Eukaryota > Metazoa > Chordata > Chondrichthyes > Orectolobiformes > Ginglymostomatidae > Ginglymostoma > Ginglymostoma cirratum. The sequence continues at coordinate 43,162,284 of JAHRHZ010000009.1, forward strand.
TGCCTAAATCAGGACAAATATGGCCACAACACCAAATCAAAATTGTGAACTTGAATCATAGAATCCCTACAGTGTGGATACAGGCCATTCAGTCCAACAAATCACACCACCCCTCTGTAGAACATCCCACCCTAACTTATTCCCCTACCCCTGCATTTTCCCATGTCAAACCTAAACATCTCTGGACATTAGGGGCAATTTAGCATGGCTAATCCACCTGCCCCGTACATCTTTGGACTGTGGGAGGAAACCCACGCGGACACGGGGAGAATGTGCAAACTCCACACAGACAGTCGCCTGAGGATGGAATTGAACATGGTCCCTGGCACTGTAAGGCAGCAGTGTTAACGACTGAGCCACCATGTCGCCCCATTATTCTTGTTCAGGATGCTTTTTTTTTTCAAATTATGCTTTCTTTTTCATGTGTGCAGGCAAAAGTAGACACAGTGCCTATGTTAGAATCTTCACTCAGAGATAGTAGGATCTGCCGATGCTGGAGCCTGAGATAACAAGATGTAGAGCTGGATGAACACAGCAGGCCAGGCAGCATCAGAGGAGCAGGAAAGCTGACTTTTTGAGTCTGGGCCCTTCTTCAGAAAACTGATTTTGAAGAAGAAGGGTGCAGACCCGAAACGTCAGCTTTCCTGCTCCTCTGATGCTACCTGACCTGCTGTGTTCATCCAGCTCCACACCTTGTTATCTTAGAATCTTCACTGAATTTTCATCATTGTTATTTTATTCTTTTACTAGTTTTGGTTTGGAGCTGTGACTGAGAACTGTGAGCTGAAGATGGTCTTTAGACTGCGGGCAGCAACTTGTGTTAAAATGATAAGTAAAAGAGAAAGAACTGAAGATGCTGTAAATCAGAAACAAAAACAGAAATTGCTGGAAAAGCTCAGCAGATCTGGTAGCATCTGTGGAGAGAAATCAGAGTCAACATTTCAGATCCAGTGACACTTCCTCAGTTCTGGCAAGCTGTTCTTTAGCCTTGAAGTTAATTGTTTGGCCCAAGCTGAGTTCAGGCCTTCAAGTTAATTGTAGGTTGCTTCATGATTAAAACGTTCTACAGTTCGACTGGGGTGGGGGGGGAAGCAATATGTTTAAACAGATAGCAGATGTTTGGTCATAAATGAGGTCAATACCTTAGAATTTGTTCCAAGTCTGGGACTTTGTGGGCAGACACTCAGTCTGACAGGGAGAGGCCAGCATTTTGAACATAAGAACATAGGAACATAAGAACTAGGAGCAGGAGTAGGCCATCTGGCCCCTCGAGCCTGCCCCACTATTTGATAAGATCACGGCTGATCTTTTTGAGACTCAGCTCCACTTACCCGCCCACACACCATAACCCTTAATTCCTTTACTGTTCAAAAATTTATCTAGCCTTGCCTTAAAAACATTCAGTGAGTTAGCTTCAACAGCTTCACTGGGCAGGGAATTTCACAGATTCACAACCCTTTGGGTGAAGAAGTTCATCGTGACTTCAGTCGTACATCTGTTTCCCTTTATTTTGAGGTAATGTCCTCTAGACCTAGTTTCACCTGCTAGCGGAAACAACCTCCCTGCCTTCACTTTATCTATTCCCTTCATAACCTTATAAGTTTCTATAAGATCGCCTCTCATTCTTCTGAATTCCAATGATTATAGTCCCAGTCTACTCAGTCTCTCCTCATAATCCAACCCTCTCAACTCTGGAATCAACCGAGTGAACCTCCTCTGCACCCCCTCCAGTGCTAGTATATCTCTTCTCAAGTAAGGAGACCAAAACTGCACATAGTACTCCAGGTGTGGCCTCACCAGGATCCTATACAGCTGCAGCATAGGAACTGGGTTTTAGATTGTATTTTCTGTTTATTAGTTTGCTTGTCTGCTTTTTCTGTGACTGATCCAGAGAATAAATGTTATTGGGTTCAAACATAGACATCAATCAGATTTACTTTGTTGTTTAATCATGCTTTTGTATTGTTCTGCATTGTTAATAAATTGCTTTTTTAAAGCTACAAGATGATGTCAAGAGTTTTAGTTTCAGAGTCTGGGATTGCTGAATCATAAGTGTCTGGTTATTGGCATTGTGGTTCAATTTTGAGGGTCTTTAAAGATTTTAATTTTACTGTGATGTAAGTACAGAGATAGAAAGGCTGACTTGGTTCAGCTATCTGTCTCTATTTCATTGCACCTACCACATCATAAAAAAAGTTTCATTTGCCAAGAAAATGGCAAATGTACCCCAATGAAACAATTAAATGTTTAGCATGGGTACTTTTCAATTGTCATTTTAGATTTGAAGTTTTCTGTTCAATTTTACGGTGAGACAGTAATGTGAGTGCACATCTCTGGGTCAGTTAATCCAAAGGTTCTGGCCAAAGTTCTGGAGACATGGATTCAAATTTCACCACAACAGCTGATGCAATTTAGATTTAGTTTGTAAAACAAATATCTGGAATTTGTATGAACTAGTTTTAGTAATTGTAACATAACAACTATCATTAATTGCTGTAAAAATCGATCTAGTTTACTAATGATTTTGTGGGAAGGAGATCTGCTCTCCCTACAAGTCTGCCCTACATGTGACTCCAGATCCATTAACAATGTGGTTGGTTCTTAATTGCCCTCTGTAATGCCTTGTAAACCTTATACTCAGTTGAACCAATTAAAGATAGATGACAATTGCTGGTCTTGCCAAAGATGCACACATCCCATGAAATAATAGGTTAAAAAAAATTAGCTTGAAAGATTTCACTCAGAGATACAAGCTCAGTGTCCTAATTAATGCGTGTATATTTGGAAATATTTGCAACTTCAGCTCTGTTACTGAAGCTATATCAGATTACCAGCCTTGAATATATTAAAGAACATTTCTTTTCTAGAGGAGATTTCAGGCCATCCATATTCAACAACCTGCAACTGAGACAATCAATAGCATTCAAAATCAAGAACATTCAAGAACATTATAAAAAAAAGTCTATCATCTTATGTTCAAATTTTAATGACCACCTTCGAAAAGATTCCACAGCCAGAATATGCAACTTCTCTGAAACTAATCAGTTCTTCTTGGATCAATGTGCCAGTTCTCTTTTATATCCATCTATTAGTTTATGAGATACACTGTTTACAGACAAAAGATTGACAAGGGCAATTGTGTTATCTGCAGTGGCAGAGTTAACAACCTGCTTCATCCTTGGAGAATTATGTTGTTCAATAGTTTACCACATAATAAGACTTACGATCACTTACAATCAAAAAGGCCTTGTGCCAATTGTTGCCAACCAATTACAAGCCGTGTTCATCTCCCCTGAAAAATAACCAGGCTTATACATACATAAGAAATTAATTCAAAGCTTTAAAAATTATTTATGAAAATTTCAACTCAGAAAACTAGAGATAAAACAGCTTGCTGCCGTTGATGTTATAAGTTTTCGGAATTAATGAAGATGAATGATATTCTTTTAGAATTACTGCCAGCAAACTGTGAGATATCATGTCTGGCAATAATTAACAATGAGGATTTAAAAACTTTGCCTGCCTCAGGACAAACTAGTCTTGTAGCATGCACCTGAGGTAGATGTTAGGATATTATTTGCATCTGCAGAAGGATCAATGCCCTTTTCTAATTCACCTGTGGGATTGGGGCATCAGTGGCTAAGCCCATTATTGCCAGTCCTGGTTGCCCTTGTGAAAGTAGTGGTGAGCTGCTTTCTGAACTATTGCAGTCCATGTACTCAAGTAGTTACAGTTTGTGGACAGCAAATGCTTCCTTTTAGAGTCAGAGTATTATACAGCAGAGAAACAAACCCTTCAGTCCAACTTTTCCGTGCCGACCAGATATCCTAACATGGTCTAGTTCCATTTGCTAGCATTTGGCTTGTATCCCTCCAAACCTTTCCTATTCATATACCTGTCCAGACGCCTTTTAAATGTTGTAATTGTACCCACCTCTACCACCTTGTCTGGCAGCTTGCTCCATACGTGCACCACTCTTTGAGTGAAAAGCCCCTCAGGTCCCTTTTAAATCTTTCCCGTCTTATCTCAAACTCATGCCATCTGGTTTTGGAGTCCCTTACTATTTTGTATCACAGGGTGTATCCTCAAGGTTCTTTTAGGATACGATTAAATGTAGTTAAGAGAAGACTCAATAACAGCAATTTGCTTAAATGTGAACATTTATTGAGTAATAATAAAAGATGGAAAAAGGAGGAAAAATAAAAGACTGGACTATGAAAGTTTATTAAGTAATGAATGAAGATGAAAAAGGAAGGAAAAGCCTCATTCCCTCCTGTGTGTCGAGGACCCCTCGATCAATGACTGATGTGGAGGCTTCAGTTTGTTCCTGGCACTGTTCACAATCCCAATCTGAGGTGAAGTCTGAAAACTTTGAATGAATTTTTCAGTCTTATACGTGTTACAAACAGCGAGTACAGAAAAGCAACTTTGATTATGCCATTTTTGGCATGTACAGGCATGTTCACAGAACTCATTCAAAGTCATGCAGCTGTCAAATATCATCAACAATTTTAGCCTATCAGCCCAATTAGGATGATAATTAAAGTGCATGTTACAATTGCAAATGCAGACACAAATCAGCGATAACCACTCGAGAACATATAATAAGAGTATGTAACCTACACTAGAAAATTAAAATTACAATGAAAATAATGAACTTCAAAATGAATAAAGTAACAATAGGGTGTATAATCAAATTAATGGTCGCAGCGGCCGTTGGGGACCAACCCTTAAATATATCCCACCCCTGAAGTGATCAAGGCTGTGATGGAACCAGCAAGTCGTGCCATGTGCCTAAGCTGCCTCCGATCGGATCAAAATTGAGAGGATCCCATAAAGGATTAGCATTTTCAAGCTTATGCCAACAACTGTAATCTTAATTGCAGATGCCCTGCAACCGTGTCGCATATGTACACACAACTTAATCTATTCCAGCTCCTGTCCTGGGGTCGAGGATACTGTTCCTGCTGAGGGCCCTCAAAACCTGCAAGAGGAAGAAAGGGGAAAAACAAGAATGCGCCATATTAGCTGGCTGTTAGTTAATTTTACACTTTTTCAGTTAAACTATTTACATAATTTGCTCTAAAAATCAGTATATTTAAGATTCAGGTTCCTTAATTTGTGTTTTTTTTAAATCATCCAGTTCCCTATACACAGATAACTTCACCCAAAAACAGTAAAATTACTCAAAATTTCTCCAGCTCTCTTCATCTGTATCTGTCTTGAGGATACTCCTTCAATATGTTTCCTCCCTTGCCAATTTATGAATGATTGTATCATTGAGTGGTAACCACCTTCATATGCAGGTATATCCTTTGAGCTACAATGTACATGGCATCAAACAGTGCCGCTCTAACATTCATCAGGCTTTACCTGCAACTTATGATTCCTGCCTTTTATTTTTCCCAGCGTTCCCTTACCACAGCCTCCTACACCACCTGAATATTAGCTCAGCCTTCTTTCACGTGCACTAACTGCCCTAACACATTACAATTCTACCTATTGGTTTAGTCATACAAATGTTCATGATAGGGAATCTGTATGCCATCTGATGGGCCCTTTCACTCAGTCCATCATTACTCCTCCCAGAGTCCATATTCTTTCATTTCTGTAACTTTTTGACATAATAACCAATCACACTGTTTATTTTGATTGTAATTATTTTTACATCCCTTTCACTAACACTACTTACATTGTTTTAAAGTCAGTTTCTATATGAATTTTGTGTCAGTGCCTTATCATTTGAACTATGTTTTTGTCCTCTTCCAAGCCACTAATCATTTTGACAAGTACGTGTATGTTTCTGAGACCTGTTCTTCAGTGCATGCTTTTCTTTTACAGTCTCATGTTTGTTACCTCTGAGGTAACATTCACTTTTGCACACTTATATCAGTGTCCTAAGACCATGTCACGCATTTTTGACTCCCATATGGTCTTGTTAAATGATGTATAAGGCTTTACTTATCTCTCCATACATGGTCCTGATGCCTTGGGCAGTAGATTGATCATTATTTCAGACTTTCTTAAAGAGAAAAGCAAGGACACAAACATCACCAAGAAAAAGCTGTTAGTCTGGTGCTGTCATCTAAACTTCCTTTTCACTAAAATGCATCTTAACCTCAATTGCTGTTTCAACCCATTATTCTAACTCATTTTTCTTCTGTCACCAGTGTCCACCCTTAACTATTTTGTCTCATTCAATTTTGCTATTTCACTGTTACTATCCTATCTAATTCTAGAGATCTGTAGAGATTTATAGTCCATGGAACATAATCTCATAATATTTTAAAACAGAAGCCAATCATTTTTGATTGAATCAGGCACAACATACTTTGTTTGTTCTTTCTCAAAGATGATCCACTTTTTTTAAAAGTTAGTGTACTTGATAACTCATTCTAAATATTTAATTTACCTCTATGTAAATTTGTCCAAATTCAATATTGTGTTTATTTCCTTAAAGTCACTAACAATTTTTATGCATCAAAACCACTGAGACTGTGTGCATGCACTTTACCATTTCAGAGAATCCCTTTAAAATTTTCAGATAACTATTCTGTTTACATGCTTTAGCATACCAGGCCATGTGAGCCTTAATATAATTTTCTCACAATATGCTTAAGTGTAACCAGACTAAGTGGTTTTGAGATTCCTGGCACTCACTACAATTAATATTTCCACAGTACTTCCCAAACACTGAAAAATGTATTATTGATGAATGGGTTGAGGGTGCCTCATCCATCACTGTGTCGAGGCATTGGGATTCTGCAAATGTGTTCAGTTTTCAGTGTGTCCAATTTCTAAGAAAAACAACAAACAAACTCCATTCATTCCATGTCAAGCAGAATGAGTCAATTAGTATTAATCTACTACGGGTTCAAAAAGGGATGGGGTGTAAACTCCAGCATGCAATTACGTCAATGGTTTTTCCTCCTCCTTGAAGGAAGGAAAAGCCCACCCTTGGTTAAATTTGCCTTTCCTAAATTTCTCACCAACGGGAGTTGCATTTTTAATATTCCAATGTCCCTTTCACTTGAATATTAACAATGAGTCAATCTCATGAGTTAAAACAGTATTTGGAAGTTCATTCTGGCCAGAAAATGAAAATCCAAACATGGTAATTTCTGGAATGAAATTTTACCCAAGTCTGAACAAAATTCAGAGCCAATTCCAAAAGGTAAATTTTTAACAAGCTTTACGAACTAAATTTTTAAATCAACATTTCACAGATTTATGCTTTGCACAACTACTTATACAGGCACACAACACATTTTCAAATCACTGCACATTCCCAAAATGTAAACTAACTTCAAAGTATCCACAGATCTCGAGCTCCAGGGAAGAAAAACACACAAATCATACAAGATAACAAGGTGTAGAGCTGGACGAACACAGCAGGCCAAGCAGCATCAGAGGAGCAGGAAAGCTGACGTTTCGGGCCTAGACCCTTCTTCAGAAACGGAAGAGGGGAAGGGGATTCTGAAATAAATAGAGAGAGGGGGGATGCAGATTGAAGATGGATAAAGGAGCAGATAGGTGGAGAGGAGACAGACAGGTCAAGGAGGTGGGGATGGAGCCAGTAAAGGTGAATGTAGGTGGGGAGTTAGGGTGGGGATAGGTCAGTCCAGGGAGGATGGATGGGTCAAGGAGGCGGGATGAGACTGATAGGTAGGAGGTGGGTGTGGGGCTTGAGGTGGAAGGAGTGGACGGACAGATTAGGGAGGCGGGGACAAGCTGGGCTGGTTTTGGGATGTGGTCAGGGGAGGGGAGATTTTGAAGCTTGTGAAGTCCACATTGATACCACAGGGCTAACAAGCATGGGGCTGGATGAACACAGCAGGTCAAGCAGCATCATAGGAGCAGGAAAACTTGATGTTTCGGGCCTAAACCCTTCATCAGAAATGGGGGAGGGGAAGAGGGTTCTGAAATAAATAGGGAGAGAGGGGGAGGCGGATAGAGGATGGATAGAGGAGAGGATAGGTGGAGAGGAGGCAGAAAAGTCGAAGAGGCGGGGATGGAGCCAGTAAAGGTGAGTGTAGGTAGGGGGGGAGGGAGGAGATAGGTCAGTCCAGAGAGGACGGACAGGTCAAGGGGGCGGGATGATGTCCCGCCTCTTCGACTTGTCTGCCTCCTCTCCACCTATCCTCTCCTCTATCCATCCTCTATCCGCCTCCCCCTCTCTCCCTATTTATTTCAGAACCCTCTTCCCCTCCCCCATTTCTGATGAAGGGTTTAGGCCCGAAACGTCAAGTTTTCCTGCTCCTATGATGCTGCTTGACCTGCTGTGTTCATCCAGCCCCATGCTTGTTATCTCGGATTCTCCAGCATCTGCAGTACCTTTTATCTTTGATACCACAGGGCTGTAGGGTTCCCAAGCAAAATATGAGGTGCTGTTCCTGCAACCTTCGGGTGGCATCATTGTGGCACTGGAGGAGGCCCAGGATGAACTTGTTGCCCAAGGAGTGGGAGGGGGAGTTGAAATGGTTTGCGACTGGGAGGTGCAGTCGTTTGTTACGAACCGAGCATAGGCATTCCACAAAGCGGTCTCCAAGCCTCCACTTGGTTTCCCCGATGTAGAGGATGCCACATCGGGAACAACGGATACAGTATACCACATTAGCAGATGTGCAGGTGAATATTTCTACAAGGTTTGGTGCACTTGCACAGTGCACAAACCTGGCTTCCAGTTCTCTCTTTTCCCGACTGCAACCGTCCCCATTTTTTTGGTGGTCTTGATTGTGCTGACATACTGGGTACAGACCCGAATCCAGAGCCTGCTGCATTCCACCCTGGAATACAAAAGGTCTCCGGAGCATCAAGTTGCTTTTTCCTTCTCCTGAACATTTTCCCCGAATCCTATCCTCGTTGGGATCACGGGATGTATCCAAACGGTTCTTTTCAGATTTGGTTAAATGTAGTTTTATTTAATTTTTATGTTTGATATCAAACATATAAAAATTATATCTTATATGTATGTATTTATATATTTATATTTATATATGAGCAAATATACATTTATTTAATTTACATATATTCCTTTCCATTGACATTATTTTCTGTAAATAAAGAAGGGTAGTTTATTTTATATATAAGGTGTTATTGAAACATCCCTTTTTTAGGCTTAATGTTATTAAGGCCATAAATAAGATACAGAGTAAGATGGCTAGTGTATTTAGAAAAGTCGTTACCCAGCAGAATCAATCTGATAGATGCGTGGCTATCAGGAAGGATTAGAAAATAATTCAGAAGTCTCCGGTGGCTATTCCTCCAAAAAATAGATATTCAGTTCTTGGAAAAGTTAAAGGGGACAGTTTCTCCGAGGGAAATGGAAGGGGCAGTCAGTCATTAGACACTTGGGATGATTCTTATGTTAGGCAGTGTTTGAGAAAATTTAATATGATTATTGTTTTAGGGGACTGTCCTGTCAGGGGCGTAGACAGGTGATGCTGTGGCAGTGTAAGCATAAATTTATGATGATTTGTTGCTTTCCTGGTGCTAGGGTTAAGGACATTTCTAAACGTTTCAAGCATTTGGTTAAAGGTAAGATTGAGAAGGCAGAAATTATTGCACACATTTTAAGGGAAAAGGTTAAAACAGTAGAGTCAATTTGAGAACACTAAAAAATAAAACGATAAAAGTAGTACTTTCTGGTTTACTCCCAATGCCAAACTCAAACAAGTTAAGGAACAAAAGGTTAAAGGACTTAAATTAATGGTTGAATAACTAGAGTATCGTTCAGGGATTCAGGTTTTTGAGCAATTAGAATGTCTTTTGGAGTAGAAAAGATTTGTTCAAAAAGGATATGTCTAACCTAAACTGGAAAGGGACCAATACCTTAGCAGGGAGATTTGCTCATTCTATTAAGGGAGACTTTGTACTGATTGAGAAAGTGAGTGGAAGAATTCTAAGTCGCAGTGTAAATGGAAGGATTGATGGGATAGGTTCTGAAAGTGGGGAGAGAACATTAGTTAGAAAAGAAAGGCAAGGGAGGATCAGGGTATGTAGTAATTTGGAAAAACTAAATTGTATTTATTTTAATGCAAGGGGTCTTACAGGTAAGGTGGATGATCTCAAGGCATGTTTTAAAAAGATAGGATTGGGACATCATAGCTTTCACAGAAACTTAGCTGACAGATGGACAAGACTGGCAGCTCAGTGTTCCTGGTTTTAGATGTTATTAGAAGGATAGAAAAGGAACCAAAAAAGGGGGTTGCGGGCATGTGTTTTTCATTAAGGAATACATCACTGCTGTAACTATGGGAGATATTTCTGAAAAATTGCCCAGTGAAAATATATGGGTAGAAATTACAAATAAGAAAGGAAAGATCACTTTGATGGGATTGTACTATAGCCCTGCCAAGAGAGAAATTGAGAAACAAGTATGTAGAGAGATCTTAGATCTATGTAAGCATAGTAAGGTTGTAATAATGGGGGATTTTAATTTTCCAAACATTAACCGGGACTACCATAGTGTTAAAGGTTTGGATGGTGAAGAATTTGTCAAATATGCTCAAGAAAACTTTCTTTATCAATATGTGGATGCTCCTACTAGAAAGGGAGCAAAACTAGACTTTCTTTTGGGCAATAAGGCAGGGCAGGTGACTGAAGTAAAAATGGAGCAACACTTTGTGTTTAGTGATCATAATTCTGTTAGTTTCAAAATGGTTATGGAAAAGGATAAGCCTTCCATAAACGTTAATGTTTTTAATCGTGTAAGGCAAATTTTAGTGGTATGAGACAAGAACTTTCAAAACTTGACTGGGATAGACTGTTTGCAGGCAAAAGGATGTCTGACAAGTGGGAGACATTCAAGAGTATGGTGACGAGAGTTCAGAAGCATTTTGTCCCTGTCAGAGTGAAGGTTAAGCCTGGTAAGATCAAGGAACAATGGATGAATAAAGATATTGAGGTTCTAGTTAAGAATATAAGACAATTTTTTTTCAGATATGGACAACTTGGTTCAATTGAATCTCTTAATCAGTATAAAGAGTGTAGGGCATTCTTAAGAGACAATTCTCAGCCACCCTGTCTTATCTATTAGGTGTAAAATTTCAGAATTGAACATTCCCATTTCACGTTAAAAATCTAGTAAGACTAATTGGAAAATCTACATATAAATATCGAAGCAAAGCATAACCTCAAGCTATAATATTACATAATTGTTATAAAAATTGGATGAAAAGATCCAGTTCTGAAGATATGAATTTAATATTGTCTTCAACTTGAGCTAAGCCCAATCAGTTACGCTTCCCATTTTAAACTTTTGACAGGAAAAGGAAATAGGGACCGAGGTGGAGCTTAAAGGATAAGAAAAAAGGTTGGAGACAAATAGAGGTGCAAAGTGATCAAAGAACAGGATAGCTAGAAATCATGAAGGTGCTTGCTAGGGTAGATAGAATCCCTACAGTGCAGAAACAGGCCCTTCGGCCCAACAAGCCCACACTGACCCTCAGAGCATCTCACCCAGACTCATCCCCCATAACCTACCTAATCTATACATCCCTGAACACTATGGGCAATTTAGCATTGCCAATCCACCTAGCCTGCACATCTTTGGACTGTGGGAGGAAACCGGAGCACCTGAAGGATACCTATGCATATGCAGGGAGAATGTGTAAACTCCACACAGACAGTCGGCTGAGGATGGAATTGAACCTGCTTCCTGATGCTGTGAGGCAGCAGAGTTAATGACTGAACCACCGTGCAACCTCTCTTCTGCACCATCTCACCTCCACCGATGCTGTCGCCATTATGGGTCCTCACTCAACCTCCCCAATGCAGATGCCACCAATGCTTCAGGGTACCAAATCGGCCTAAACTTGGCTATGCTGCTGCCGTGAGTCTGCTTTGGGCCCATCTCACTGATGCAATCCCAGCTGCTGCTGCCTGGTCTTGTACTGGGCCCAAACTTGCACCTGCCTCCATGAGTCTGTGCTGAAAGCAGACACTGCCATGAACCTAAACTTGGCTCCTCAGTAGCCTGTACAGTGCAGTGAGCCAGTAATCAGGTGCTACTCTGAAAATCATACTCTTAATGTTAAGTTGTAGAAACCTCATTAATTTATGAAGAAAATAATCTCAGTCATTCATGAAAAATAAATCTTACAGTGTCAATCATGCAACTCATAGTTAAAAATCTTAAGGACAATTGTTGTTAATACATTCTTTTGAGATAGTTTTGATAATTTAATCCTGAGGCAATGAATGTCTAGACAACAACCTTCAAAACAAATATTGTTTGAAGTATAGTGCTTGCTACTATGAATCCCCAGCTTGTTTGTTTTTATTGACAAGATTGGAGTGGTTACATAGGGAATATTGGCATAGAATATAGAACAGTACTGTACAGGAATAGGGCCTTCAGCCCATGATGTTGTATTGAACATGACACCAAGTTAAGCTAATCCCTTCTGCCTGCCTATGATCCATATCCCTCCATGCCTTGATCATTCATCTGCGTACCTAAAAGCCCCTTACACCACCACTACACCCCCCTCACCGCCACCATCATATCAGCCTCCATCACTACACTGGCAGTGCTTTACAGGCTCCCAGTACTCTCTGTGTAAGAACTTGCCCTTCACATCTCCTTTGAACATTCCCCCTCTTACCTTAAATGCATTCCCTCCAGTGTTAGGCATTTCAACTCCGGCAAACATCTTCTGACTATCAACCCTGTCGTTGCCTCTCATAATTTTATAAACTTCTGCCAGGTCTTCCCCCAGTCTCTGCCATGTCATAGAAAACAACCCTCATTTGTCCAGCTTCTCCTTTTAGCTCATAACCTCTAATCCAGGCAACATCCTGGTAAACCTCTTCTGCATCTTCTCCAAAGCTGCCACATCCTTCCCGTAGTGTGGTGACCAGAACTGAATGCAATACTCTTAGTGCAACCTAACCAAACTTTGATAAAGCTGCAACATCACTTCCTGTCTCTTTACTTAATGCCGTGACCAATAAAAGGAAGCATTTTATATACCTTCTTTACCACCCTGTCTACTTGTGTGGCCACTTACAGGGCATTTTGGATTAGGACCCCAAGATCCTTCTATACATCAATGGTGTTCAGGGTCCTGCCATTAACTGCATACTTTGCCTTAACATTTGATCTCCCAAAGTGCAATGCCTCACAATTGCCTGGAATAAACTCCACCTGCCATTTCTCCACCTATATCTGCAACTGATCTATATCCCGCTGTATCCTTTGACAACCTTCTATGCTATCCACAACTCCTCCTATCATTGTGTAATCTGTAAAGCTACTTACCCACCCATCTACATTTTCATCCAAATCATTTATATAAATCACAAACAGCAGAGGTTTGAGTCTGGATCCACCACTGCTCACAGACCTATAGCCAGAACACCCTTCCACCACTACCCTATGTCTTCTATGGGCAAGCCAATTCTGTATCCAAATGTCTACATCACTGTGGGCCTCATGCATCCTAATCTTCTCGATGAGCATACCATGAGGTACTTTGTCAAAAGCCTGACTAAAATCCATGTTAACACCATCCACTGCTCTACCCTCATTGATCACCTTCCACCTCTTCAAAAGAAGTAATCAAGTTAGTAAGACATGATCTGCCGCACACAAAGTCCATAATTAGACCAAGCTTTTTGAGATGTGCATAAACCCTATCCCAAAGAATTCTCTCCAATAGCTTCACAACCACCAATCTGAGACTCACTGGTCTATAAATTTCTGGATTATCCCTATTTCCTTTCTTGAACAGAGGAACAACATTAGCTACTCGCCAATCCTCAGAGACCTCTCCAATGGCTCGAGAAGATATACAGATCTCGGTCAAGGCTCCAGCAATCACCTCTCTTGCCTCTCTCAATAACCTGAAATAGATCTCACTGAGCCCTGGGGACATGTTCACCTTAATGCTCTTCAAGAAACCCAATACCACTTATTTTTGGACATCAAAATTCCCCAGCATATTAGCATGCCCACACTAATCTCACAATCCTCTGTATCCTTCTCCTTTGAGAACACTGATGCAAAGTAGTCAATGAGAATCTCATCCATATCCTCTGCTACCAAGCACATGTGCCATCCTTTATCCTTGAGTGGTCCTACCCTCTCCCTGGTTATCTTCTTGTATATATGTATCACCTGTTCTATATTGCTTATTGCCTTTCTCCTGGTGCTCTCACAGCTTGATTCTCCTCTATAGAATGAAATTGTGTTGCATATTGTGTACCAGCAGAGTGCAGAACACTTTATAAAAAAACGTATTCATATGTGAGATGTGGACATCGCTGGCTGGCCAGCATTGCCTGTCCGTAGTTGTCCTTGAGAAAGTGATGGTAAGCTGCCTTCTTGAACTGTTGCAGTCCATCTTCTGCGGGTTGACCAGCAAAGCCATTAAGAAGGGAATTCCAGAACCTTGACCCAGCGACAGTGAAGGAGTGACAACATATTTCAAGTCAGGATCGCTAGTGGATTGGAGGGGAATTTGAAGGTAGTGATGTTCCCATATATCTGCTTTCCTTGTTCTTTTAGATGGAAGTGGTTGTGGGTTTGGAAGGTGCTGTCTGAGGATCTTTGGTGAATTTCTGGAGTGCATCTTGTAGATAGTACACACTGCAGTTACTGAGCATCGGTTTTGGAGAGAGCAGATGCTTCTGGATGTAGTGCCAATCAAGCAGGCTGCTTCCATCAAACTCCTGACTTGCGCCCTGTTGATGGTGGACAGGATTTCGGGAGTCAGGAAGTGAGTTATTCGCTGCAGTATTCCTATCTCTGACCTGTTCTTGTAGTCACTATGGTTATATAGTGAGTCCAGTTGAATATCTGATCTAGGATAATACCCAGGATGTTGATAGGATATTCAGTGAAGATAACATCATTGAATGTCAACGAGAGATGGTTAGATTGTCTCTTATTGATGATGGACATAGCCTAGCATTTGTGTGGCGCAAATGTTACTTGCCACTTGTTAGCCCAAGCCTGACATGAAGATGCCAGTGTTGGATTGGGCTGGACAAGTCAGAAGTCACACAACACCAGGTTATAGTTCAACAGGTTTATTTGAAATCAAAAGCTTTCAGAACATTGCTCCTTCATTATTTCAGGTGCACTTCACCTGACAAAGAAGCAGCTCTCTGAAAGCTTGTGATTTCAAATAAAACTGTTTGACTATAACCTGGTGTCATGTGACTTTTGACTTAGCCCAAGGCTGAATCATCTCCAAACCTTGTTGCATTTGAACATGGACTGCTTCGTTTCTGATCAGTTGAGAATGGTGCTGAACATTGTGCAATCATCAGCGAACATTCCCAGTTCTGACTGGGTGGCATGGTGGCTCAGTGGCTCAGTGAATATCACTGCTACCTCACAGTGCCAGGGACCCAGGTTCAATTCCACCCCCGGGCAATTGTCTGTGTGGAGTTTGCACATTCTCCCTGTGTTTGCGCGGGTTTCCTCTGGGTGCTCTGGTTTCCTCCCACAGTCCAAAGGTGTGCAGTCTCGGCAGATTGGCTATGCTAAATTGCCCATAGTGTTTAGGGACATGTATATTAGATGGGTTATAGCTGGGTGGGATGCTTTGAGGTTCAGTGTGGACTTGTTGGGCTGAAGGGCCTGTTTCCATGCTGTAGGGATTCTATGATCTATGACTTTATGATAGATGTAACATCATTGATGAAGCAGCTGAAGATTTTTGGGCCTAGGACACTACCCGGAGGAACTCCTGCTGGGATGTCCTGGAGCTGTGATGATTGACCTCCGATAATCACAACCATCTTCCTATGTGTCAGAGTTTGCCCCCCTGATACCCATTGATTCCATTTTGCTAGGGCTAATTAATGCCACACTCGGTCCAGTGCAGCCTTGATGTCAAGGGCTATCACTCTCACCTCACATCAGCTCTTTTGTCCATGTTTGAACCAAAGTTGTAATAAGGTCAGAAGCTGAATGGCCCTAGCAGAATCCAAACTGGGCGTCATTGAACTGTTCATTACTGAGCAGGTGCTGCCTAAGAGCACTGTTGATGATATCTTCTATCACTTTGCTGATGACCGAGAGTAGACTGATGGGGTGGTAATTGTCCGGGTTGGATTTGTCCTGATTTTCATGTAAAGGACATACCAGGACAATTTTCCACATTGTCGGGTAATAACCAGTGTTGTAACTGTGCTGGAAGAGCTTGGCCAGGGAGAAGCATGTTCTAGAGATTTTCCAGCAAGTTCTATTTTTGTTTTTGATCCCTTGGCTTAATGGTAATGATTGAGAGGGGGTAAGCCACACCCTTGGGATTACAGATTGTGCTGGAGTAAATTCTGCTGGCATTGAGGGTCCACAGGACCTCAGTCTTGAGTTGCTAGATCTGTTTGAAGCCTGTCCCATTTAGCTTGGTGATAGTGGCACAAAACACAATGGAAGCTTTTCTCAATGCAAAGGCACGGCTTCGTCTCCACAAGGATTGTGTGGAGGTTGCTCTTACCAATACTGTCATGGACAGATGCATCTGCAGCTGGCAGACTGCTAAGGATGAGGTCAAGTATGTTTTTCCCTCTTGTAGGTTCCATCAATATCTGCCAGTAATCCACTCTAGCAGCTATGGCCTTTAGGGCCTGACCAGCTCGATCAGTAGTACTGCTGTTGAGCCACCCTTCGTAGTGGACATTGAAGTCCCCCAACCAGAATACATTGTGCGCCTTTGTGTTCCTCAGTGCTTCCTCCAAGTGTTGTTCAATGTGGAGGAGTACCAATTCATAAGCTGAGGGAGGATGGAGCGTGGTAATCAGCAGGAGGTTTCCTTACCATGTTTAACCTGAAGCCACAAGTCTTCATAGGGTCCGGAGTCAATGTTGAGGATTCCCAAGGCAACTCCGTCCTAACTGTATACCACTATGCCACCCCCTCTGCTGGGTCTGTCCTGCCAGTGGGACAGGGCATACTCAAGGATGGTGATTTTTGTGTCTGAGACATTGTCTATAAGGTATAATTCCATGAGTATGACTATGTCAGTTTGTTGCTTGACTAGACTGTGAGACAGCTCTCCCAATTTTGGCACTAGCTTCCAGATGTTAGTGAGGAGGTTTTTGCACAGTTGACAGGGCTGCGTCTGCCATTGTATTTTCTGGTGCCTAGGTCCAGTTTCATTTCTTTGAGATTTTGTAATGATCTGTACAACTGAATGGCTGGCTAGGCCATTTCAGCGGGCAATTGAAAGTCTAACCATATTGCTGTGGGTCTGGAGTCGCATGTAGGCTAGACCAGGTAAGGATGGCAGATTTTCTTCCTGAAGGAGATTAGTGAACAGATCGATTTTTCTGACAATCAATAATGATTTCCTGGTCATTAGTAGATTCTTAATGTAAGATTTTTACTAGACTGAATTGTAAAAGCATTCCGGGTCAAGGCAGTCTTCAAAGTGCTAAATTGAGTCTCTGCTCAATTGGTATAGGGTATAGGTTATAGGGTATAAATCTTTCATGTACCTGACTTTGGAAAATGCTTTGGATGTACCAGCTAAGATAGAAGTGGACATATTGCATCCTTCCCAATAGTCATCTGATGACTTGTGCTGGGCTTGAGAAGAGGACAGTGAACCCAGGAGAAACCTTGCCAGGAAAGTGAGCTTTGATATGAAAGAAGTGGCAATGAGAGTCACAGATTGGATGCACATTAATTGAATGGAGTCACCAACTGTTTAAATAATAATAGCATGTAAAGTAGGTTCATTGGTCATGTTGACAATCCCTCAGATTCTTTGGAATCCTGCCCTTTCATTGCATCTTACAATCTTTTCCACCCATAACCAGGCATCTTGGGAACGTAGGTCAACATAATGAATTATTCAATTAATTGATGTGCGTCGATTAAACATTTTTAGTTGGACTGGGTGATATAGGATCCAGTGCAGTCATAGTGGAAAAGTTGAGTGCTGTTATCACTAACAACAGATTAAAGAATGGTAAAGCTAGATATAAATTATTCTCTAATTGTTGGTTCAGGGCCATCTCACTGGGTCAAACCACAAGTCTTGAGACACAAAGCAATTGAAACCACGTGGCCTGTAAACTTGTGCAATGTTAGAATTACAAATAAACTGGAAAATGGAGATTTAGACTGCTTTGTTGAAGAGAATGAACCTTTTTATTTGTTACAACTCGAAGGAAAAGTGGAACTGCATGGCCACTTATTAGTTACATGAATTTTTTGAAGAAGCTGGATTTGTTATTGTTGTGGGGTTAACTGGCATTAGGTGCTTTACAGTTGAAAGAAACAAGAAGCTGCCCAGCACCAGCTTTTGGCTTAGCTCTAAGCGGCAGTTTGTCTCAGAAATGAGAGGAGAGAAAGCAGTTGTCACACATTGCAGCTAGCAGACAGCCATAAGAAAAGACATTACAGAGACAGTTCAACAGTAACATACTGTATCTGATCTCCAACTGATCTGGTCTAGAACCTTAATTTTAAAATGTTCAGCTTCAGGAGACTCCAAAACCATTCACAAATTCTAAGGAAATGAGTTCAATAGCTATTTTTAAATTAATTTTCAGCACATTGCGAATTCAGTAGCCGTGACAAATTGCATCTCTTTGGTTTAATAAACAGCTCTGCTAATTTTATGCTGGCATCTCTAACCCCAGGAGACAACTGAAGTGTCACTGTGGAAAATGTGATGTCTACTGTTGTTCCATCATCACTGCCAAATTCTGCTTTTTGTTGGATGGGTTCTATTATTGTTCACTGTCAGCTCCAGCAGTAAGCCGTGGAAAAAATAGATTGATGGGAGAGAGTTGCAGCAGCAACATAGACTGAAGCTGTATGTCCAGACCATGAGGAAGCTGATTTCCTGAATAGTTTAAGCCTCCCATGGATAATTACCTTGCCTCTATAACCTTGCAGAAAAGTTGACAACTCTGAATCAAATTCAAGAATTAAAGAATTAAGAAACTGCTTTAACACCAGGGTAACTGTGGAACTGAGCCCTTTCATTCACCTCTAGCATACCATGTAATCCCCAGAAGACACCAGTTACACTCCCCTGACCAACCACTCTCCTTACCCAACACCTGACATCACCACTACTATGGAGTATTTTGAAAATTATGTGATTAAGGTACCACATAATAAGGGTTAAATTTGTAAATGCTAAGACAAAAAGGGAGCTTGCAGGTGCGGATGAAATCGGTTTGAAGCATACATAAGCATATATTAAAAATAAACATTACCCTAGACATGTGGTTAAGATATGGAGGTCCTCTTATGAGTGGATAGTGATAAACAGATGTTCACCTAGACCTTGTGGTTAGTGATAACTATGTTCTCCTAGACTTCGTGTTTAGGGTATGACGAACAGTTTGCGGTTTTGGGGAGGATCAAATAAAAGAAATGTATAAAAAACACGGAGCAAGCTGTTGCTATTAGAGAGGTCTCAACTTGTAACCATCTGATCGACATCTAATAAGAAATAAAGTTGGATATTTCAAAGGATCGTGGACTTGTTCCTTTTTTCTTATTTTTGAGAAATCTAACACTCAAAATCAGAGAGAATGTGAATACCTCAGGCTCCAAAACTCGACTCTAACCCTCTCACCACCGGACAAGAACTGACCATCAAATCCCCCACAGGCCTGAGCCTCTATCATGGACCCTCCGTGGACAGCAGAAACCACATTGCCTCTGACATCAACAGCCACACCAGCCACTCATTGAGCTTTCACCCTATGCTGCACTCAAATGTCACCCAAACCCTTCACACACATGCCACCCCATCCACTTCCTGAGCTCCCACCCTACAATGCACCCCCACCTGGTACCCTACTCTCTCACTTATTTCCTTTGGTAATTCTGAAAGTGGATTTGGGATCTTTAGGGAATACAGCAGAAATTGTCATGAAAAGGGAGAGGCTGGTTTCAATGCCAGTCCACTTCACTACAGCCTGGGTCATTTCTCAATCTGGAATTGATTACTTCAGCTGGAAAGGTCTGAATACTTGCTCTGAGGCATGTGCACCTTTTATTGTCCAATTACGGTCAGAAGTAGGCTTTCTAATTTTGATTGGAAGTTTGGCACTACAACTTTACTCACACACACACACCTGCCAAAAGCGTGTAGATGTCCAGGCCATACTTGCTATGATCATTTTTGAAACATTTAAATCCCAATCATTCATCCATGATTTCTTAAGTATAGGAGAGAGATGCAGCAATGGTAAATTAAGGTCAGAATTCATAACAGACCAGATTAGTGAAGGCATTTCTGAGGCCTTTTTGTCAAATTTATTCCGTTCCTAGCTCTAGAGAAAGCCTCTAATTCTACACTATTTAGATGGTGAAGGATGTAAAGGTTTACAGCAACACGGCTCAGTCCAAAGGGGAGAAGATCAAATTTGACACAGGATATTCTGGAGTTTATTCATTGTTTAAGATACAAACCACAAAATACGCACAAAATGCACTGGACCAGACAGACGCCAGAACCTAAAAGTCCTTCCTGACACTGTGGAGCATAGGAACCTCATAGGAATGAATCGTGTTGAGCCTATAGAACTGAATACTTTCATTGCAGAAAATGTACGTCACTTTCAGAAAATATGCAAAAGCAAGAACATGCCAAAGAAAAGAACCACTTCCAATAAGTAATAAACCCAAAGCCTTTCCAAGGGAAATAAATAACCCAGATGAAATAATTTTGACTATCCACTATTATGTCAATGAACACGTCATGAATTTCGAGTTGGACATGAGGGCAAGTGACACAACGTTATCAAATAGTGAACCTTGGTTGACAAAACACTTTTTACACTGGAGAAAAGTTTAAATACATAGCCCAAGTGGTGTTGCACTTAATGTTAAAGGTAGATTATAATTGAATCTTCAACATATGCAACACCAAATACTAGAAAACCTGTACGTACCGCACAATGGAAAATTTTCACTCCTGAGTACAAGGGCCAGTACTCATTGTAATCTTATTCAAAAGATGGAAAAGGAGATTTAAATTCCACTGATACAAATTAAAGATATGATGTACATGACTCTGCAGAAGACATCACTAAGAGGGGACAAACAACATGCAAAGATTGATAACACTTAAGAAAGAAAAAAAAAGTGCTACCTGGACCATACTGACATCTATAGAGAATAGAGAAAAATCTCCAAAATTCTCCTCAAAAGAATTACAGGAAGTTAAAGACTTCCAATTCAATAGAGAACTGAAGACCTCAGGAATCAAATACTTTCAACCCAATAAACTATCATTGTTCCAAGCCTTAAGACAGTACCTTCAGGGGAATGGTGAAATATCTGGATCATCTGAATTAGAGGGAAAAATGGGTATTGGCAAATGTAAATATATAATCAAATATCTAACAGTATAGTCCATAAAGGAAGGACTTGGGTGAAGATGTTGTTATATAGGTCTGAAAGGGTTAATTGTTGATTGACTTCTGAATTCTCTACTCACTATGATTTTGTGAAGGGGACTTAATCAGAGGAAGGAAGTAACTTGTTGGTGAAGGAGCTGGAGCTAATTTGTCCCGAACATGCTCTGTGATTCTTCAGATCATATTAGTGTAGTCATAAATAGTTGCCATAATGTAGTAAAATTCAAATTATTTGCTCAGCAAGATCCTTCTCGTTAGATCAGAAACATAGATATTCTAATCGATACTAGGTCACCTTGGATTTGACGGAACTTACACAAATAACGAGTTTCAGGAAGCCATGGAAACCCATTAATGAGCAAATAGCATATGTTGATTGTCACTTTACTCTTCTGAAGGAGTGGTATGCAGTACATCACACTGAACAAAATCTGGATTTTAGCAGGGTGAAGCTGTCTTCCAGATGCACTGTCAATTTTTCTGGATTTATCCCTTTAACTTATCTCATAGCCATGAGTATTCAAATTTAGCTGGGTATACCAGTAAGCTGTCCAAATGCACACAACATATCTAATGTGCCTATTGCCGGTGTAGAAATAATTAACAAAGACACAAAATTGAAGGTGATTCAAGTTCCTGGATGCTTAAGCAAAGATGCAAGTCTAAAATTTGGGATATTTCCTGAACAACATTTCAAATCAGCTCATATTCTGCCTGCCATGTCACATTACAGAATGGTCTTAAAAGTTTTCCATAGTCAATGTGAAAACTGATCTTTTCAGTGGAGGCCAAACATAGAAGATCTATGGAAGAAAGATCACAGCACTTCAATACTAAGCTAAGCACTAAAGAAATCTCCTGACTCAAGCACTTTACCGCATTAGCTGAAAATGTGCCCAATTAACTCTGTTTCTTTCTCCGTAGATTCTTCTAGACCTGCTGAGTAAATTTTCCAATATTTTCTGTTTTCATTTTAGGTAATGTATTTTGCTTCATCTGGAGATTAACACAATAATTAGTCATACTGTTTGAAAATCAAATACTGAGAAAGGTTGGCAACAATATTCAATGTAGCTGTTTATTTATGCGTAAAGAAATTTGTGTACAGTAGAAAATTGCAGAATAAAAGTCACACACAATCAGTTTTAAGCATAGGTAGAATCTCTTTATGATTGCTGTGGAAATGCCAAGCATAGAAAATGTTCTTATGCAAGTTTATACTGGCCAGAGCAGTATTTGCCAATCTTAGGGAAATTGAACAGAACTGGTCAAGTTACATCAAACGTTTGTTTTTAATTTTGCTGCACTGACTGGGAAAGTGCAACAAAGTGAGTGTCAGATTAATGAGGAAAGAAAAGAATACAACAATTCTGGTATGTGAGATGGTGCTATTTGAGTCTGTCAATTTACCATTACCCCATTCTTGCAACTGACCGTTTTAAAAGGAAAACTATCTACTGACCAATTGCAGAGTTAATCTAAGAAATTTCTAATATTTCTTTAAAAGGAAAATGGTTTCTTTCCTGTGCCAACTAAAGCAGTGAATAAATATAATAAAAGACACCAGAATGAAGGCGACGTATCGACAAAGTTTCTAAAAATAAATTCTCTGACATATGAACACCAGTGCACAATGCTCAACTTGAGACTGGCCAAAGCATCTTGTACTAGAAGAGAAAACCACAGTCAGCTATACTTCTTTGCTGAATGAAGAAGCAGAAGAGACATTTAACATTTGTGCCTTGCAGAAATAATTAATATTACCCTTTTTAAATGGAATTAAATGCAACTTCAATGTGCTTCCTGTTTTTTAAGTTTGGTATAACTCAGATTTAAGGGTAATTTGCATTTTCAAGGAATTTCCACATTGCTTTTTTTATTGACTTCAGTCTTTTTGACTTCTGATATTTCTAGGCTAGTTACTACAAGATCATCATCAGTGAAGTAAATCCATTTGAGTTGAGATACAATGTAGTTACTGATTTAATTGCCATGTTAAAACATAAACTGAACTTTAAACAATGATTTCTTGTTCCCTTTCTAGTGGATTGTTCAGTTGAAGCATTCCACTTTAATAAAAAATATGGCGAAAGATTTCTGCTGAAGAAATTGCCAGAGCACTTGTTTATTAGTTGCAAAAGGCAAGTAAAACATTTCTAACCTTTCCAAAAGTCAATCAAAAACATACATTAGGTGAGTTTTAACTCCTTTGATCTTGCCATGTTGTTAGAACCCGCAGGAAGAAAATGGGACATGTAGATTTGATCCTAAGGACACATCGGACCTCAATAGCCATATAAACTGTAATCTGAAAGGGCTGCAGTGCTAACTTTCCATCAGGCCAGCACTTTTGGGAAGCAGTCTGTGAACCACAAAGTCAGTTTCATTTTTTATGGGGAGTCAAGAGGAGCAGACGTAGCAGTCTACTTAGAAATGTGAGTCTTCCTTGCCCCTGGGCTCCTTCTTCTACAACCAACCACCTCCCCTCATAACCAAACACTCCACCAACCCCTGACTGTGATTATTACCTTCCACACTTATGGCTATAACAGTCCTGCTGTCTCTCTTTCAATTGGCAACCTGGAATTCATTCCCACAAGCCACGTAAAATCTGGTCAATTTAAACTGTGAATCGATAGGAACATAAGTAAGATATAACCGCTAAAATCGGCTAACGCTCCACTTCTCTGAGCGTGCACAAACTGTACCATTGCCCTTTCCTTCTGAGCTATATTAATTGCAATCTAGATTTAATCTGAACTGGAATGAGACAGTCAACCTTAGCTATTTTCAGGTAAACAGTGGGTTAGCAATCAAATTAGCACAGTTTCCATATGTTTTAATTTTTGAACATTTAGTGGATTGCTTTAACGTTATAACTCTGCCCTCAGTTGGTGAAAGGTATAAGTGACAAATAAACTACAATGGCACATGTATACATTGTTCTTCACAAGCAGGAAGCAGAAAGCTTGGATCTTGCCATCTTTAATGTATTATCACCTGTGTGAATTTGTCATAATTATTTCAGATGACAGAGTACTCCATCCTGGAGCACTAACAAGAAATGTCATGGTAATGTTGCCCTGGGTTGATTTTTCATGTTGCTAAGTTCTTGACCCCATCTGTGTTGTTTTGAGGATGCTGCAAACAACTGCTTGACTGCAGTGAAGAGAAAATTGGATGTAAAATTATTGTCAGGCAGCTCACATTCATTTCTTAGCTGGTTAGAGCCCACTCATCAGTTGCCATGGCTGCAGCTGAGGAAAAGTAGAGGAACGATTAACTGAAGAGCACAGCTACAAAGACAATTGGGAGACAAAGTACAAAAGAGTCTGAAGCTTAAACCACTTCTTCTTATACTCCTAGGTTCTGCAGTTTTTTTGAAGGTCAATATAAGGAACGGGTTTGAATTCTAAATTTCACAGAAGTGGGTGGGCTTGGGACCTGATGGGATGTCACAGTTTCAAATCTAACCCAAGAGAAGAGTGGAACAGCTAAATATTATGACTTAACTTTCCAGGTTTAATGCTGTAAAGCCAGGTTTCCCGGCCACAGGAATGCTGATAGCACAATAAATTTGAGGATATCTTTGGATCAAATGTAGCTTTCAAAATGACACTGTAATTAAGAGTTTGTAAAATGAATGCTTGCTTTTGGACGAGCCAAGTTTATCTGCTTCCCTGGGATTGCAGTCTCATATTCAGCTAGTCTGACTGTCCACTCTATCCAAAAACTGCATTCCAGGCTGACTCGAGGCCATGATGTAGAGATGTCGGTTTTGGACTGTGGGTGGACAAGGTCAAAAATCACATGGCACCAGGTTATCGTCCAATAGGTTTATTGAAAAGGCAAGCTTTTGGAGCTCAGCTCCTTCCTAAGGCATAGTGTGAGAGAGGGATATAAGACACCAAATTTATAAGCAGAAAGGTAACCACCCTAAAACTGGCAGTCTCTTGTTGAATCTTTAATCAGTTAGGAAGGAGACTACTAATTAAAATGCAAAATCCAGATTCCCCTTAAGTCATTGTCCCAAGATAATTAAAGGTTTTATCAATGTATACAAGAGGTGACCATCTCAGGTCAGATAATGATTTTTAAGGTCTTGCTTAGAATCTGTCTATGTTTTAAACTGGGCTCAGTTTTTATCTTTTTGAGTAAAACAGAATGTATCAATAACTACACAAACATCTTGGATGAAATAATTCACATGTGTGTCTGTGTATGTGCATATGTGTGTGTGCATGTGCACGCATGTGTGTGTAAGAAAGAGACAGAGAAAAAGACAGAGAGAGTGTGCATGTGTATGTGCTTGAGAGAATGTGAGAGCGAGGGAGTGTGTGTCTGTGTGTGCGTGTGTGTGCGTATGTGTGTGTGTGTATGTGTGTACGTGTGTGTGAGAGAGAGAGATACAAAGAGAGAGAGTGTGTATGTGTGCATGTGTGTGTGTTTGTGTTTGAGCATATAGTGTAGTGGGGTCACGGTTATTGCGACACCCTTGAGGCTGTCCTCATGGGTATGGAACTAGGCTATCAGCCACTGCTCAGCAATTTTGCGTTGTTGTATGTCTCAAATTCTATCTTGGAGGACGCTTCCCAAAGATCAGAGGTTTAATGTACTTGACCCCTGAAGTGATCTCTGTCTGGGAGGGAACAACCCTGTCTGGTAATCATTGTGCTGTGTCCATTCATCCGTTGTTGTAGCGTCTGCATGATTTCGCCAATATACCATGCCTTGGGGCATCCTTGCCTGTATCATATGAGATAGACAGCACTAGCCAAGTCACAGGAGTATCTACTGTGTATGCGGTGAGTGGTGTTCCCACGTGTGACAGTAGTATTCATGTCAATGATCTGAAATGTCATATACAGGTTGCCATGGCAGAGTTGTGTGGTGTCATGGTCAATGTTGTCCTGAAGGCTGGGTAGTTCGCTGCAAACAATAGTCTATTTAAGGTTTGGCAGTTGTTTGAAGGTGAGAAGTGGAGGCGGAGGGAAGATCATGATGAGGTACTCATCACTGTTGCTAATGTGTTGAAGGCCACGAAGAACATGGTGTATTTTCTTCACTCTGGGGAAGTTACTAGATGAAGGCTACCCTATTGGTCATATCTCGAGTCTGTCTTCTGAGGAGGTCATTATGGTTTTTCACTACGGTGCAACGGAATTGGCAATTGATGACTTGAGCTTCATATCCTATTCTTAGTAGGGCATCCTTAAACACCTTCAGGTGTCCGTCACATTCCCCATCATCTCAGCAGATCCTGTGTACGTGTAGAGCTTGTCCGTAGGGGATGGCTTTTTTAAAATATATTTAGGGTGGAAGCTAGAGAAGTGCAGCATCATGAGGTTATCCGAGGGCTTGCGGCAGAGTGCAAAACTGAGGTGCCAATCCTTCTTGGAGATGCATGTGTCCACGAGTGAGACTGATTCTAAAGAGTAGTCCTTTAAGACAGTTACATGACATCATGTTGAGTGATGCTCTGATGTACATATGCCTGCCTCACCTTCAGTTACTCTGTCTGTATAATGTGGTCAGTGTAGTGTCTTTCAGTCATTCAGCAAATCTCTGCAATGTGCAGTAATATCAGTAAGCACAGAACCCAGACTATTTGTGCAAATCTATGAAATGGTAGCCTTGTAAATAGTTAGCATTGCAAATAAAATTCAGAAAGCTTTCTGAACAAGAATGTGACTCTCTCTGATATATGTTATCCAGAGTAACATAAGCTGCATCCCTGTGGCAGCATGTGGAGATTAAAAGCAAGGCTGAGAAGATAGACATTTGCAACAGCATAGCAATTGTGAAAAGTCATTTTCCTAACAGCCATCCGGTAATCAGCCGGACTTCAGAGCTGAAGTTACAACTACAAACAACAAGAAAAGCTCAACGACCAAAACTAAAGACTGCAATTCTATACTGAATCATAACGAGTCTTCTACCTTGCACTCTCTCTTCAAAAAAGAAAAACTTACAAGAGGGCAGGGGCAGCTATAAATTTAAAAGAAAATTTAAAAGTGCTGACGGATAGAACCAATTTAAGAAAGTGATCTTGTAACAAATGATGGAAGAAGAACAAAGAAAAAGTAGTTTCTCTCCTAGACAGTCCTTACCTGTCTGGATGTCTAGGGGTGGCTCATTGGTTAGGACTGCTGCCTCACAGCTCCAGAGACCTGGGTTCAATTCCACCCTCAGGTGAATTGGCTGTGTGGAGTTTGTACATTGTCTGTGTGGGGTTTCTTCCAGGTGCTCTGGTGTCCTCCCACAGTCCAAAGATGTGCAGGCTAGGTGGATTGGTCATGCTAAATTGCCCATAGTGTTCAAGGATGTGTGGATTAGGTGGGTCATAGGGCATGGGTCTGGGTGGGATGCTCTGAGGGTTGGTGTGGACTTGTTGGACCAAAGGACCTGTTTCCACACTGTAGGGATTCTAATTATGTCTGTCGATTTATGGTTTCTTTTCCAGAAATAGTATTAAAATAATAGCACTGCATGTATGGTGTTATCATTGTTTATTTTTGACATGAATGTCATCTATAGGCACAAACTTGTAAAAAAAATAGATTCTTGCAGTATTGAGATACGTTGTGGCAGAATTGAAACCTATACTGGCTTAGAGATATTACAACTCTCTCAGTGGATTGGCATTTTAGTTGGTAAGTGGAGAAGTAACACATGCATAGCTTCAGGCTGCAGAGAAGCAAAGCTGGAAATGAAAGGCAGGGAATTGGTCAATGGGAGGAAAATAGACAGTGAAGATGTCAACAGTGATTCGCGATATATTTTTCAACACAAGGAGTCTAATGAAGAAGGCGAATGAGCTGAGGGGCACAGATAGACATTTGCAAGTATGCAATTCCAGTTATTATTGAAACAGGATCTAAAGAAAGACAAGAATAGCAACATAATGGGATAAAATTTCCAAGCCCCTGAAGGACATGGGCAATGGTGGGTCAGTTGGAAAACTATGGCTAGAATGGACAAATGAGATTCTTAACTATAAAATATCAATATCTTTATCCAATATGTAATGCTATGGTTCTTGAGTACTGTCGGGGTTTTGGGTTGGTGGTTAGGGGTGAAGGTAAAGATACTCATTGTTGCTGCCATGTGCACAATTCTCCACAGTCAGTCCGCCAAAAGGCTTGAACAACAGACACCTGGATCAGGACAACAATGTGGAGTCCATATAGAGTCATCCACCAGCTTGAATGTTTGGATGATACTCTTCCAAAGTTATTTATATGAATGCCACTGCTGAATATTTACATCACTGAGGAGCTGCTTTGTTTCTGGTATTACTCAAGTAAGGTCATTGGAGTCATCCAAGTGGACCAAGAT
This sequence comes from Ginglymostoma cirratum, assembly GCA_024137785.1. NCBI lineage: Eukaryota > Metazoa > Chordata > Chondrichthyes > Orectolobiformes > Ginglymostomatidae > Ginglymostoma > Ginglymostoma cirratum. The sequence continues at coordinate 43,190,970 of JAHRHZ010000009.1, forward strand.
ACAGAAACTGCTGCCATCTCTGTGACCACTGCGCTCAGAATATCCAGCTAAAAGAAACACAAGTCTGAAATCCCAGGACCAGTATGAACTTCTAGCAGAATGAGCTGCCAAAGGAGGTGTTGGCGGCTAGTACAATTAAAACATTTAAAAGGCATCCCAAAGGTTTATAAATAGGAAAGGTTTAGAGTAATATGAACCAAATGCTGGCAAATGAGACTAGGTTAATTTAGGGTATTTGGTCATTACGGATGAGTTGGACTGAAAAGTCTTTTCCATGCTGTACATCTCTATAACTCTATGCCTCTATGTGGAGCCACTTCTTATTGTGAAGCAACCAACTCTCAGTGCACTCATGCAGTGGTGAAGTTGCAGGAGAATTGCAGTCACTTGATTTCCATAGAATACAAATGAGAGAGGAGCTTTGGTGCCATATTCTGTCCTGATATGGTGGTTAGAATGCCATGTGATGCTGTCCAACATATCCACAAGGCAAAACTTTCTTCCACTGGGGCAAGCAGTGGCAATAGGCTGGCCTGTCTACATCAGGAGCTATAAATCACCAGTCGTCACATTACCACAATGCCACCACACCTTGCAATTTGTTTACAATTGATGCTCATTGTGCTTGATTGATTAAGCCTAACTGTAGACTCAGAGCTGAAAACCAGAGCTGTAGCATGTTGTACATACTTTAAGACTGCTGAAAATAAAACCTTAGCTATATACATAGAAACTGGTATAAACACTCAAATGTGCAACAGATACAATATACAATAATCACAGTATTAGATATATAACAAATTACAGCTGTGGGGAGGGATAATCTGCTTGAAGGATTTTCAAATGAAGTAATCGACAGGGGGAAACGAAAAATGGCATCACATTCTTGGGAGTGTACAGCAAAAATCTAAACAGAGGAAAACAGAGGAGCAAAAGTTGGCAGCAAAATGCTGAAAAGAGTGAACAATGGGGAGGCTTTTTCCCCTTCATTCACCTCATTCCCCAGCACCGGATCCAAATATTCCTCCTTTCTAATTGAGCTGAAAATATACTGATTAAAGATGTTCACAAGATATTTCAGAAATTACCCTCCTTTAATTTTGATTGTAACATTACTTGATTCAATATTTCAATAATAAAAGCCCAATAACATCATTTGGTAGTTCAAGCACATTTCATTACTTTCCTGCAAAAAATTTGGTCCATGGGCACTCTCAATATTTGGAGACTAACAGACTAAGTGTGTTCATCCTCCTTTTTGCTCCTAAACTCAAACAAAATAGAGTGTCCCTTTGTCTCCTCATGGACATCCTCTCTGGACAGCACTGCAATGATTCCTCTGATTAAAACTGACACCAACATCGCTAAGTGTTGCTGTCATTTGGGCTCACCCTTTTAGCTCTAGGATGAGAATATTTTTCTCATAGAGTGTTGTGACACTTTCCAAATCTATGCCAGAGAAAGCTGTAGAGCTATTGAATATTTCAAAGAGCAGTCAGACTGATTTTTGTCAGGTAACGGAATCCAGGATTATCAGCACATATGGAAATGTGGGATTTGAAACATTATCTTATTCAATGGCAGAGCAGGCTTGAGGGCCTGAGTAATCTACTCCTGTTCCTATTTCCTATGTATATATGTCTGTACGTGGTGTCCTGCTTCTTTTCTGAATGCATGTATCATTGAAATTTTGATGTTCAGTATTATATATCAGCCATGTTCTGATTATTTCCTCTGCATCTTATGTGTTTCCGGTTCATTTAAGGGATGTGGATTTCATTGCCCATCCCTACTTGGCCTTGTGAAGGTGGTGACCTGCCATTTGAACCACTGTTGTCCATTCATAGAATCCTTATAGTGCAGAAAGAGGCCATTCAGCCCATCAAGTCTGCACCAAACCTCCACCCAGACCCAGCCCCCTATCCTGTCCCTGTTACCCCACATTTACCACAGTGAATCCACCAAGCCTGTGCATCTTTGGAATGAGTGAGGAAACCAGAACACCCTTGCAGAAACTCATGCAGAAACAGGAACGGAGAAACTCCACACAGTTACCAAAGTTTGGAATCGAATCCCGGTCCCTGGAACCGTGATGCGCAGTGCTACATACTGAGCTACCGTGCTGCCATTCGATCTAGGTAGAGCCACAGTGCCATCAGGACATCATGTCAGGATTTTGATCAATTGACAATAAAGAAATAGTGATATATTTCCAATCTGAATGGTAAGTTCTTTTTATATCAGGTTATTTGTGCTTGTGGTTCATCATGCATACCCTATGTGTATATCTGATTAATGAGGTTCTGTGGTTGACAGACTGACCGAATGCATTGACCTTCCAATTAAGTAATGCTATTGAGGTCTACTTTAACATGGCAAGCTCACATTTTGAATTTTAAACTGCTGCATAACCCTGTATGGCTCAGAGGTTCCTGCTGGTCTCATCCAAGCCAGCACTTGTATGGACATTCTCCAGCCACTCCAGAAAGTACTAATGCCGTTGAAATTTTGTACTTATTCGTGACTATATAACAGTTCCAATTGCTGTAAGAAGCAAATAGAGCAGTTTCTACAGCAGTAGGAGGTAGGAGTAGAAGTTATCAACTGATAGCAGAAAATGAAGGTCTGTTAATACAACATGGGATTCAGGCTAAAAACTATCATTTTAATGATGGACTCAACCAGCAGATGACATTGCATCAAGGAAATCTTTGATCTGACATTTTCTGCTGCTGCGTGACATCTCACTAACATGTCACTCTTGGCAATTAATGATTTCTTACATTAGCTGTGGAGACTTTTGAAACATATTAATGCTTTAAGGAGGTAATTGCAATGTAGAAACAGTTAGCAGTGAGACAGTAAGTTCTAATTTGTGTAACGTTCTTTTGAACATCAGTTTTCTAAATTACTATTTTACTGTGAAGTATCAATCTGCTTCACACCTATCTCATTCACAAGATGTAGATTTATTATAGTGAAGCAAAATTTGAGGAAAAGAACAAAAGACTGTTTCCATTTTGAGTAAATGTATTGTCATTTTAATGATTTTTGAAAAGTAACTTAAATGACAATTACCAGTGACATTTGAGAGCCCTGTGAAGTTTGACACCGTTAAAGGTAACTGGACAAATATCAACGATTGTTCTGATTAAATTGATTAATTTCAGACTTTATTTTAATTAACCTGTTGAAGGGTATGATGACAGATATCTGAAGCTGGTAGGACTTGGAGTCAGGCCTGTATCAACTAAGGTAGGAACACTACCACTGCACGGCAAGAGTCCTCACTATTGCTTATATAATTGGTTATCAAATTAATCTAACTAATTAAAGTTATTGATTCAAAATCAATGATATTTGTATTTATTTGTATTTATACACTACCAATGAAAAAGAAAAAAGTCCTGAAGATATACAGTGAAGCAAATAAAGGAACTGGATGGACAACAGCTGAGTTAAAGTGATATTATTTAAATAAAAACCTTGTAATAAGAAAGAGTAAGGTTGAAGCCCAGGAGATGGGAGATACTAATTGAATATTTTTCATCAGATTTTACTGTGGAGAAAGAAATGGAGTCTAGAGAATACAGAGAAATGAATTTTGATGTTTTAAAAGCAGTTCACATTACAAAAGAGGAAGTTTGAGAGATCTTAGAGAATATAAAAGTGGATAAATGGCTGGGGTCTGATCTAACCTATGCCAGAACATTGTGGGAAGTGAGGAAGAAATTGCAAGACCCCTTGCACAAATATTTGCATCATCTATAACAATCGGTCAGGTGCCTGAAGACTGGAGGATGGATAATGTTGTACCTTTGTTTAAGAAAGTTTGTAAGGAGAAACCGGGGAACTAAAAACTTGAGAGTTTAATTTCAGTTGTGGGTAATTGTTGGAGGGAATTATAAAAGATAGGATTTATGGACACTTAGAGTGGCAAAAATTGATTAGGGATAGTCAGCATTATTTTTTGCGAGGAAAATCGTGTCTCACAAACTTGATTGAGTTTTTTGAGGAAGTTAATAAAAGATTGACGAGGGCACAACAATGGATATTGTTTAGTTGGATTTTAGTAAAGCCTTCGACGAGGTTCTGCCAGGGAGACTAATTAGTAAAGTCAGGTCACATGGATTCAAAGTCACCTTGCCAATTGGATACATAATTGGCTTAAAGGCAGGAGACAGCGTGGTGGTGGAGGCTTGCTTTTTGGACTGGAAACCTGTTACCCACGGTGTTCCATAGGTATCGGTTCTGGGTCCTCTTTTGTTTGTCATTGATATAAATGATTTGGGGTAGATTATAGAAGGCATGGTTAGTAAGTTTACAGATGGAACCAAAACTGAAGACAGTGAAGAAGATTTTCTAAGATTACAAAGGGATCTTGATAAAATTGGTCAACGGGCTTAAAAGTGGCAGATGGAGTTTAATCTAGATAAATGTGAGGTATTGCATTTTGGTACAGCAAACAAGTGTAGGGCAAATGCAATCAATTAGGGCCTTGGGGTACTGTTGTAGAACAAACGGACCTAAGGTTTCAAGTACATAATTCTTTAAAGTTTGCATTGCATTCAGACATGGTGGTTGAAAAGGTGTTTGGCAAGCTTGCCTTCATTCCTCAGTTGTTTGATGTAGGTTGGACAAATCGGAGGCTGGAAGAACACTGCAAGTCAGCAAGTCAGAAGAAGGGTAATATCTGAAACTTTGGCTTCTCCTTTCCTCTAGATGCTGTCTGGCTTGCTGTTTTCTTCCAGCTTCCTGTTTGTCTATCTTGGATTCTAGCATCTGCAGTTTTTTTTTGCTTCTAACTGAGTTTGATATAGAAGTTGGGAACTCATGTTGAGGTTGTACATGACATTAGTGAAGCCTCTTCTGGAATATTGTGTCCAGTTCTGGATAATATCTTTAAGAAAGATATTATCAAGCTGGAGAGGGTTCAGAAGAGAGAATTACCCGGATGTTGCTGGATATGGAAAGTATGAGTTATAAAGAAAGGCTTGATAGGCTGGGATTTGTTTCACTGGAGTGTAGGAGATTGATAGGTGACCTGATCGAAGTTTACAATATAATGAGGTGTATCGATAGAGTTAATGGTAGTTGTCTTTTCCCAAGGAAAGGAGATTTCAAGGCGAGGGGGCACATTTAGGTGAGAGGAGAGAGATTTTAAAAAAATAGGAGGATCAAATTTTTTACACACTAGTTGGTTCGCATGTGGAACAAACTTCTGAGGAAGTGTTGGATATGGGTACAATTACAACATTCAAAAGACATTTGGATGAGTATATGAATAGGAAATGTTTGGAGGGATATGTGTCATGAGCAGACAGGTGGGACTGGTTTAGTTTGGGATTATGTTCAGCACGGACTGGTTGGACCAAGGGGCCTGTAACCGTGGTACATAACTATGATTCTAAAGAGGCTGGAACAGTCATATGTAGTGAATTCCAAATAACCAAGAAGAGTAACTGAAGGAAAGGAGAATTTGGGTGTTTGTCTTATAGTTTTTGTGGATGTAAGTGTAAAAATAAGAGAGGGGGGAAAACCATCAAGGGATTTAACAACGCAGATGAAAATTTTAAATTGGAGACACTGAAGGCTAAGGAATGATATAGGTCAGCAAGGACAGAGTAATGATTGAATGGGACTTGGCAGAATCCAATCATTTAATTAAACATGTTCTGTTTAATTGTTTATGCAGCAGTGATTTCTATGCATGTGATTAATTCGTGTATCAATGGTCTTAATTAGGAAATTTCAGGGCTCAGTCACATAATTGACTCAGCATAAGTTACAAAGTAATCAGCATTCAGGACATTTCAATGCAGCTGGAAAAATTGCCGGGATGTCAAAAGCTTGAAAGGGCAGCCAGTAAAAAAAAACTATTTGTTTTAAATTCATCAAGTGCATCTCTTGTTACTTTTCACAAACAATAAAATTTCTGATGTAGTAATGTTTTTTCTTTGTAGCTAAATATTAGATCATGGAAAACAAGAGCAGAGTAGGCCATTCAGTCCATCAAACCTGCTCTGCTACTCAAAAAGATCAAAAATGTTTGAGTCCCATAACTCTTGACCCACCCATTAATCAAAAGTGTAACTCAGCACTAAATGTACTCATGTCCCAACCTCTACAGCTGTATTGAGGAGAATTCCACCACCTGCATCCTGTTAACAAAATGCTTTTTAGAAGAGCCCTCTTCAGAAGAAAGTCTAATCTCCATCTTAAATTAGCGACCTCTATTTAAAACTATACCCCATTATTTTAGATTTTCACCCCAAGGGACATCATTATCTCAGCATTCACCCTGTCAGAAGGTTTATGGTTCAGTAAGATCATTTCTCATTGTGCTAAACTCCAATGAATACAGGCCAAAACGCACATCACTTCTTCATAAAACAACCCCATTCTCTCCAGAGAACCTCTCTGAACCAGCAACAGAGATGTACAGGTGCAGCGTACTGGACCCATAGCCCAGAGGTCACTAGATTGAAACTAGCCACTGCTCTATGGTGCTGTTGTGGTGTAAAAGTAGTGTCCCTACCTTTCAGCTAGAAGGCTTGAGTTCAGAGCCATCTACTTTAGAGTTGTATCATAGCTTGAGCAAATTGATGAACAATTCAATCCTTCCCTAAACTATGCAAAGTAATCCAGGTGAGGTCTCAAAAGCCATTACCTAAAGCAAAGAAAGAATCTGTTATATGTATGTTCCACCCTCGGAGCAATAAAGGCCAATATTCACTTGTCTTCTGAATTACTCGCTATATCTGCATGCTAAAATTTTTGTAATTCATGAAAAAAGAACACAGATTCCTCTATACTACTGAAGACCCTGCCTAATAATGAAGACCCAGTATAGCAGCTACACTGTTAGAACACATCCATTAGAACTCAACCAGCTCAGTTGGGACGATATTGAACAACTCTTGAAGATGATCATTGAATTCTCCTTCACATTCTGTACTCTACTACCATCAGCACTTCCTCAAAGTGGTGTTCAACATGGTAGAGCACAAATCCATCAGCTAAGGTTAGGGGGTTATGGGGAAGGGATTAGTGGTGGTCATTGTGTCACGAGGTAAACAACAGGATGTCTCTTTGATCATGTTTGATCTGATGCCATAAGATCCAAACTCATTGTAATGTAAACCTAGTGCAACTCCCTACTGATTGTGTAGCACTGTTTGGAATTTTTTGACAAGGAAATGGATAGGGTGGAAGAGGGCGATTCATATAACATGGTATACATGGATTTCCAGGAAGCATTTGATACAGTGCCTCATAACGCCTTTGTAAGGAAATTTGTAGGTCATGGTCTCAAAGGGATAGCAGTCATGTGGATAGAAAATTGGCTGAGTGATAGGAAATGAGAGTAATCGTCAATGGATATGTTTCAGGCTTGAGAAAATTTTGTGGTGGAGCTCTCCAGGGCTTGTAGTAAGACTATTACTTTTACAGATATATGTTAATGATCTGGATTTTGGTGTACAGGACAATTGCATATGACACTAAATTTGAATAAATTGTAAACTGTGAGGAATATAGTGTGGAACACACAAAAAAAAAGCAATGACAAGCTGGTGGAATGAATGGATATGTGGCTGATGAGGTTTCAATGTAGAGAAATGTGAGGCAGTTCACTTTAAGAAAAGAATTGAAAGGCCAATGTAAAATAGGAGCTAGAATTCTGAAGGGGTGCGGCACCTAGGGAGCTGGATGTAAATGTGCACAGATCATTGAAGGTGGCACGACAAGTGGAGAGAGCACATAATAAAGCATGTAGTGTCATTGTCGCTATCAATAGCGCCAGAGTACAAGGGTAAGGAGGTAATGTTGAACTTGAATATGATATGTTTTAGACCTTAGTTAGAGTACTGTGTACATTTTGGGTACCACATTATAGGAAAAAATGTATGAATTTATTGGAGAGAGTGCAGTAGCTATTTACAAGAATGGTTCCAGGAATGAGAAACTTCAGTTATAAGGTTAGATTGGAAAAGTTAGGTTAACTTTTCAAGTCCAATGATGCTTCTTCAGAATACAAGGATCACTCGAACAGAAACATTAACGCTATTTTCTCGCCACAGATGCTACCAGACCCACACAGTTTCTCCAGCAATTTTAGATTTTGTTGAGACTTCCAGCATCAGCAGTTCTTTGGTTTATTGAAGAAGTTGGAATTGTTCTCCTCGGAGAGAAGAAGGCTGAGAGGAGATTTGATAGAAGTTTTTTTTAAAACCCTGAGCAGGCTGAATACAGTAGCAATGGAGAAGCTCTCCCTGATTCCAAAAGGAGTGAGAACAAGAGGGCATGAATTTAAAGCAATGTGCAAAAGAAACAAGGATAACGTGAGCAAAAAGCTTTTCCGCACAGTGACTAGTTAGGGTATGGAATGCACAATTTCAAAATGTAGTTGAGCCAGGTTCAGTGTACTGAGCCCTTTCAAGAGGGCATTGAATGATTTTTGGTTAAAAATAATGTGCAAGGGAACGAGGATAAAGCAGGAGATTGGCACAAGGTAATGCCGCTCATTTGAAAAAGCCAGTGGATTCACAATAGGCCCGGTGGTCACTCTGTGCCATGACAATTCTGTTATTCTATGATACTTGTCTTCTATCCAGCCTATTGTGAGCCTGGAGTTGGGTGATCAACTTGACCCAGGATAGCAAATAAGACTCACATTAACTTAGCGCCTGTATCTGGCTTTCCTCAATTATGTCAAACTCAGTAGGTGGCAGGAATCCAGGGTGAGGTCTTGTCCTACATCCAGGCTATAGTAGTCCACAAGACAATCAGAGATTCCAGCAAGGTTTATGTCTAATGGACCAAGGTTCCAAAATTATTGTGAATAAAAATGCTTCCAGAAAAACTCTACCACTCAATTAATGTCTCAGAATAATAGCATTGTGGTTCTTCCACCCTTCCAATTCCCCAGTAAACCCTCCCCAATCCCCCAAGAGTGGGTTGAGAGTCAAGATCATCCAAAATTTAGACTAACCCCTCAGGCCAGTCAAAAACAAAATGGATTGTATCTGTATGGCTGAACCCACATTGTCTCAACTTCCCCCAAGACGTAGGGCTATAATGCCCCTCTCTGAGCCTTGTGTCTTTTCCCTTCCCCAGGGCTAGAGTCCCCTCTTTCCTCTCTTCCTCCACGGCTTGGTCCTCAAACTCCCTTTTCTCTCCAAAGGCTCAGAAAAAGAACAGGGGAGGGGTGTGGTCGCCTCTGTCCCCTACGTTCAGGGCTCAATTCATCCTCTTCTCCCCAGGATTTTGAGTCAGCCTCCACTCCCCATACTTGGGCCTCATACACGCACTCTGGGAAGAGTGGGAGAAGGGAAGAATATAGTGAGGTGCTGGGGGAAAGGGTAGGAGGGGAGGAGAGGAAGGCTTTGGGATACAGGGCAGTGAGGATTGAGAGAGGAACGTGCAGCAGAGAGGGAAGTTGGGGGAAGAGTAGAATAGGGAGGCTGGTGATAAAGAATAGCAGGGGACTGGAGGATATAAGGTGGGAGAGAGATGAAAGTGGGGATGATAAAGGGGCGAAGAGTGGAATGAGTGTAAAGGGGGGAACAGGGAGGAAAGAGGAAGTGGGGAAAACGCAGAGTGGGAGGAGTAAGAGAGGAGCGGAGTATAAAGATTATAATAGATAATGACGTAAGTACTATCTCACATGATAATAACTATCTTTAGCAATTATAAAAAACAATGCAACTAATACCAGTAAGACTATGATGGTCACTATAGTGATTGGTCTATATTAAACAATAGCAACTAGAATTTCAAAACATTCTAATCTCTGACCTTTGTTTTCTCTGATTTTTTTTGACTGAACTAGCTTTTGTTTCAGTTTACTTTCTACTAAGTTTAGTTTCAATGATGTCATTTAAGCACTGTTGAGTGCTATAAAGGAATTTAAGTGTTTGCATTTGACATGCTTGGAGCATTGGGATTTTGTTTTGTCAGCTTTGATTTCAGTGATTCACTCAGATATTTCTACTGATGACTGAATTAACACTATGGATTGCTTATTGAACATTCTTGAACACAGTTCATTGCAAATGAGAGTGATCAAATTCTGTTGAGCACACAATATTGTTGAATTTTTCTGGCAGGTTCTGCAGCCAAACTAAACAGTAGAATCTGCAAATTCGTTACTTTCTCAATGTTGGTGAAGAATTATGCATAGGAACTTTAAATGTTGCACCAAGCAAAATTATACATTTTCCACTTAATAATAATTAAACATGTTATAAAATGGATCCTCACTGAGTTCTGTGACATTTGAACTGTTACAAGGATATAGTTGTGAATAGGCCAAAACATGACACTGACAAAGGAATGGAATTGTAACATTCTTGTATTATGTTTGAAGAACTTTGTTCTAGAATTACAAGAATATGACTTATGACTAATAAACAGGTAAATAACACCATGCAGGATGCATCAATGGTGAAAAAAAGTTACAAATTGATTTCTTACAATTCAATTGCGTCCTTATTTAATGAGAACAAAAGAAGTAGGAGCAACCGTAAGCAATTCAGCCCCTCAAACTTGCTCCACCCTTTGATACGATCATGACTGATTTCATCTTGGCCTCAAATCTACTTTCCTGCACACTGTCCATAACCATTCAATCATTACTAATTAAAAAATCTGTTTATTTCTTCCTTCAAATTTACTCAATATCCCAGCATCTGTTGCACTCTGGGGTTGGGACTTCCATAGATTTGATGGTAGCAATTTCTCCTCATCTCTGTTTTAGAGCTGCTATACCTTATCATAAAACGATGACCTCACATTCTAGGTTGCTCAACATGAGAAAACATCTTCTCTTATCTATTTTGTCAGTCTCCTTTGGCATCTTTTAAACCTCAATTAGATCTCCTCTCATTCTTCTAAACACCTGAGAGTAGAAGCCCAAACTGTTCAATGACTCTTCTTTAGACAAACCCTTCAACTCTGGAATCAAATTATTGAACCTCTTCTAAACTTCCTCTAATGTAACTATTCCCTTCCACAAGTAAGGGACTGAAAATTGTATGCAATATTCCAGCTGCGGTCTCATTAATGCCTTAAACAGTTACAGCAATACCTCCCTACATTTATACTCAATTCTTTATGCAATAGATACTCCATAGGTCCTGAATCCTCTCAATCCAGTTCATGTTTTTAAATTGGTCTTTTTCAGCCAGCTCCCTGTCTTCCTTTAAACCATGAGGCCAAAGGTTTACACATCCATTTTCCTGAATGATCAGCAAAGCTGAATTGTGCGCAGTCCATGTTGTATATTGCCCTACAATCTTTTTACTTTAGTTCACGGAAATACTGGCACTTGCCCTTGAGCTTTCTCCCCTAATTCCATCAGGAGACTACAATTGTTATTCATTCCCTGAACGATATCCTGAGATTCCTCTAGAGTTCCTGCTCACATCAAGAGTGCTGATCAGATGTACAAAATAAAAAGAAATTTAACTTCTGGCATATTGTGCTATATTGAACTGTACAGCAAACAAGGAAGGAGAAACCTATGTTTCTTATACAACTCTGTACCTTTGCCAACCCCAGTTACTACCTACATGATCAGCTCTTTGAATATCAAAGATGTTATCACCCTTCACAGACAGTCTTTCTGTGAACTGTTTTCAAGTGCCCTTTTGACCATTACTGGATCCTCAAAAAATGTTCAATGTGTTGCTGTGCATCATCATCAAGAGATAGATCCTTAATATCGTTTCAAGGTCCACTTTCTGCTGATCACAATGAATCAGGAGTTTCAAGGTTCCTTTACGGTGTTTCTTTCTCTGAGAGTCTTCACAGTCAGCAGTATTTGTATTGAGATGCTGCCTGACCCCTTATAATTATAGGTTACTTAAACTATATCACAGTTCAACAAAGCAGCACATAAAATATTTGATACTCACTTCTTGTTAAATGCTTGCTGATATGAATGAATTGCCCTTTACTATTCTTTACGCTGTCTTAAGCCTTGTGTCCTCACTAAGACCAAGCCACAAATTCATGTGAGAAATTAGACTTTATATCTCATTCTCTTCTGTAAAATTTCATTGCATAATAGATATAAAATCCTAGTCATGACATGGAGCCGAGAATTAATCATTTGCATCCTAATTTCAATTATGTTAGTGCAATTTACATAAAGGTAATTTTAGGAGATGAAGACATAAATGAAAGTGCTGGATAGGAATTTGTGGAAGGGCAGGACTGATCATGTTGACAGGCAGTACCAGAAGAAGGGAACATGAAGATTTGGTGATGGAGAGCCCTTGATCACCAAGCTGAGTCTGTAACTTACTTTGCCAAGTGTAACGTGCATTGCCTTCCATTCTCATCTGAACTGTAATCCACAATAAAAATGGAAACTATGAAAAATGGAAAAATAGAATCACATACGGTGTGAGCAGAGTCAGTGTTTTATTCCTGTCTGAGCTCACAGGCTCTTCTTGTGAGCAATGTAAGGCTCTTCAAGGGACAATTGCATCAATCACACACTTTAACAATACAGATAGAAGACACCGCTAATCGTAGTACCCTGCATGTGAAATACATGCAGAGCTCAACTATGTGGGAAACAAATACTGGTCACAGACACTCTTCACTATATCATTGGTCATTACAGATTGATCATAATCAGCTCTGTGAAGCAGAAATGAACACAGGTGACCTTATTAGCCTCATGTGTGGACCACAATTCACAAATACAATCCAAGATCAACACAAGGACACAGAGCTGATTTCCTTTCATCTTCCTTTGGTGATGTGGGAGAGAGAGTGGGATTGGGAGAATCGATAGCAGAAACCATACAGCATTTATAAACTCCAAGTGCATTAGTGTGAAATTGCTTGTGCTGCATTCATTGCAACAGGGAGGCCTCTGTGAAATGTCCATGTGGAAGCATTCCATGGCCCTCCTCGTTGGACTCTTCCATAAACCATTGAATGGCGGACAATGATAAACCATCATTTGTATGCAATATGAATGCTGACTGCTCACATTACTAAGGACCTGATCTGTTTTTGATATTTCCCACGCAGGGCCATTGGAATTATAATCAACATCTGTCCGACCATGGTGCTATGAAAATGCAGAGAAATGAGGAGAAACAGTTGCATCAACAAGCCCAGGACCAGTAGCCACCCACAGTCAATAATGAACAGCTGCTACAGGAAAAAGTCACAGCTGAACATGTCTTCAGAATGTGCTGGAAATGCAGAACGTCCAGAGTCTATTGCATTGATACCATTTCTTACAGATGAGCAACGTGTATTATGTTCATAGACTAAAGATGCCAAGACACTCACATGAAACCATACCAATTGCTGCAGTAAGTCTTGCCATCTTAAGGGTTTGGTGTCCATCCTATTGCAGCGGACTGTCAAGATGACAGCCGCACTAAATATTTATGTGACTGGCTGCTTCCAAAGATCTACTGGTGACCTGTCTAGGATTTCTCAGTCATTCACCCACAGATGTATCAAGGCTGTTAGTGAAACAATTTGAGCCAGGTCACATCAGTTTCTCTCATTTCCTTGTGCTGAAGTCAGTGCTGCAGTTTGGGCAGCAGGTTTTGGCAATATCATTGGCTTCCCCCAGGTGTAGGATGGAACAGTATTCATGTCACATTGATATTTCCATATTGTAACATAGCTGATTTGATCAACAGAAAAGGCATCCATTCCATCATATACAAGTCATCGGTGATCATTGCTACAACATCTTAGTCTGTGCCAGGTACCTTGGAACTGCCACAATGCCAATCTCTTTGAAAACTCTCATGTTAGTCACAGAATAATCTGATTTGATTTGATTTGTTATTGTCACATATGTCTAAATGCAGTGAAAGGTTTTGTTTTGCATGCAAGAAAGGCTAAATATACCATACAAAGTATATAAACGTAAATCGATCAGAGGAGAAATACAATGTTACAGCTACAGAGAAAGTGTACAAACAGCAAGGTCAATATTGATTTTGAAATTTGAGAGGGCCATTCAAAGGTCATAGAGAGCCATAGAGGTCTACAGGTCAAGATGATAGCGTCATAGAGGTCCACACACACAAAAAAACGGTTCATTGGCATTCAAAATGCACCTAACCATTCTAATCCTATTTTTCAGCATTTGGTCCTTCGTCTTGTATGCCTTTGCTTCACAAGTACACATAAAAAATCCTTCTTAAATGATATGAGAGTTTCTGCCTCAACCACTGTTACCAGCAAAGAGTTCCAGATTTCCACCAATCTGTAGGTAAAAATATTTATTCCTTAAATCCTCTCTAAACCTCCTGCCCCTTACCTTAAATCTAAGCCTCCTGGTAATTGATCCCTCCATCAAGGGGGCAAGTTCCTTCCTGTCGACCCAGATGCAACAGGAAGAATAGAAGGGGAGGCAAGAGAGGAGGGCGAGTAGTGTTTATGATCAGCAGTATTTAGAAAGGACATTCCTGAAGGATCACCCAGTGAAGCTATTTGGATGGAACTGAGAAATAAAGAAAGGGGTGATCCCTTTGATGGGATTGTACCATAGACCTCCACCTGCCCCCCAACCCGTCAGCAGGAAATTGAGGTGCAAATATGTAGAGAGATCGCAAATAGCTAGAAAGATACGAGCATTGTAGTTCTAGGGCATTTTAACTTTCCAAATATAGGTTGGGACTGCCATAGTGTTAAGGGTTTGGATGAGGAGCCATTTGTTAAGTGTGTTCAGGAAAACTTCCTCAATCAATATGTAGATGGCTCCAGTAGAGAAGGGGCAAAACACAACAACTTCTTGGGAAATAAGGGAGGGCGAGTGATTGAGTTGTTAGTGGTGAAGCACTTTGGGATATAACTCTATCAGTTGTAAAATAGTTATGGAAAAGAATGGGTCGGGTCCACAAGTTAAAGTTCTAAATTGGGGCAAGGCCAGTTATGATGGTGTTATAAACTTTCAAAAGTTGATTTGTGAGGCCATTCGCAGGTAGAGGGATGTCTGGCAAGTGGGAGGTTTTGAAAAGTGAGATAATGAGAGTTCAGGGGCAGCATATTCCTGTTAGTGAGAAGGGCAATGCTGGCAGGAGTAAGGAACTCTGGATGTCTAGAAATATTGAGCTCCGATTAAGAAACAGAAGGAAGCATACGTCAGGTATAGGCAGCTGAGATCAAGTGAATCCCTTGAGAAGTATAGAAGGTGTAAGAGTATACTTAAGAGGGAAATGAAGAGGACTAAAAGGGGACATGCGATAGCTTTGCCAGATAAAGTAAAGGAGAATCCAAAGAGATTCTTCAAGTATATTAAGGGCAAAAAAGTAACTAGGGAGGGAATAGGGCCTTGTAAAGTTTAACAAGGTGGTCTATGTGTGGAGCCACAGGAGGTGGGTGAATTCCTAAATTAACATTTCTTGTCAGTATTTACCATAGAGAAAGACATGGAAGCTGGGAACTTGGAGTAGTAAATAGTGATGCCTTGAAAAGAGTTCACATTACAGAAGAGGAGATGCATAAATGTCAATAAATCCCTATACCTGATCAAGTGTACCCCAGGACATTGTGAGAACCTGGGGAAGAAATTGTGGGCCCCTAACAGAGATATTTGTATCATCAACAGTGATGGGTGAGGGGCCAGAAGACTGGAGGATGGCTGATGTTGTGCCATTTTTTTCTAAGAAAGGAAAAGCCAAGCAGTTATAGACCACTGAAACTAATGTCAGTGGTTGGTAAGTTGAGAGGATTCTGAGAGACAGCATCTACATGCATTTGGAAAGGCAAGGACTGATCAGAAATAGTCAGCATGGCTTTGTGTATGGGAAATCGTGTCTCACAAATTTGATTTAGCCATGATGTGGAGGTGCTGGTGTTGGACTGGCGTGGACTAAGTCAGAAGTCACATAACACCAGGTTATAGTTCAACAGGTTTATTTGAAATCATGAGCTTTCAGAGTGCAGCTCCATCATCAGGTGAAGTGTCACAGCACTACAGACTTCTTACGGAAACTCAGCACCAATAGACCAGTCGAACCAGAAACATTCCTCGTCACAAAGAACATTTCAACACTCTACACCAGTGACCCGCGTGATGACAGCATCACTGCAACAGCCTCAGTACTCAACACTGAAAACTGCCAATTCCCAGATGCCATCCTACAACTCATCCACTTCATCCTCGACCATAACGTCTTTACCTTTGAGACTGCACCTGAAAGCTACGAAAGCTTGTGATTTCAAATGAACTTGTTGGACGATAACCTGATGTCATGTGACTTCTAAATTTGGTAGAGTTTTTTGAAGAGGTGACCAAGAAGATGTATAAAGGCTGAGCGGTAGAGGTTGTCTATATGGACTTTAACAAGATCTTTTGACAAGGTTCAGGTAGATTGGTTAGTAAGGTTAGATGACAGGGGATCCAGGGCAAGTTAGCAAAATGAGTACAGATCTTTCTTGACAGTGGGAGACAGAGGGTGGTGTTAGATGATTCTTGTTCAGACTGGAGGCCTTTGACCAGTAGTCTGCCACAATGTTGGGTCCACTGTTTTTTTGTCATTTCTGACTTGGATGAGAATATAGGAAGCATGGTTAGTAAATTTGTGGATGACACCAAAATTGGTGGCATTAACGACAGTGAAGTAGATTATCTAAGAGTACAACAGGATCTTGATCAACTGTACCAGTGGACCAAAGAATGATAGAATGGAATTTAATTTAGGTAAACGCAAGGTTTTATATTTTGATAAAACAACCGAGGGTAGGAATTCAACAGTTAATGGCAGAGCCCTGAGGAGTGTTGTTGATCAGAGACCTAGCGGTGTTGGTTCAGTTCCTTGAAAGTGGTGTCACAGGGAGACAGGCTAGTGAAGAAGATATTTGGCATGCTTACCTTCGCCCAGTCAAAACATTAAATTGGGACATCATGTCATGGCTACACAAGATATTGATAAGGCCACAATAGGAGTACAATTCTGGTTGTCCTGCTTTAGGAAGCATGTTATCAAACTGGAAAGGATGCAAAAGAGTTTTACAAGCATGTTATCCACACTGGAAGGCTTGAGTTGTAAGGAGAGACAGGATAGGCTGGGACTCATTTTCACTAGAGCATAGTAGTCTGAGGGCCTCCTTATGGAGTTTTGTGAAATCATGAGGGACGTAAACAAGGTGAATAGCAAAAGGTCTTTTCCCAGGTAGAGGAGTCCAAAACTAGAGGTCATTTTTTAAGCTGAGAAGGGAAAGATTTAAAAGGAACCTGAGGAGCAACTTTTTCAAACTGAGGGTGGAGTGTGAATGGAATGAGCTGCCAGAGGAAGTGGTAGAGGCAGGTTCATTTACAACATTTAAGGGACATTTGGGCAGGTACATGGATAGGAAATGTTTGGAGGGATATGGGCTAAATTCAGGTAAATGGGCCTAGTTCAGTTTAGGAAATCTCGTCATTGTGGATGAGTTCGGCCAAATCATCAAATCAAAGAATCCCTATGGTGTGGAAGCAGGCCATTCAGCCCACCCAGTTCACACTGACCTTCAAAACAGCATCCCAATCAGACCAACCCCACTACCGTATCACTACAAACCTGCATTTACCATGACTAATCCACCTAGACTATGCACATCTCTGGACTCTATAGGCAATTTAGCATGGCCAATGCGCCTAACCTACACAAACAACTTTACAGCACAGCAATAGGCACTTTGACCTGTGCTGACATGTTTTTCCCTTCCATACTAAAACTGTCTTCACTTACAGGATCTGTATCCCTCTGTTCCCTTCCTATTCATGTACTTGTCCAGGTGTTTCTTGAATGCTGCTATTGTATCTGCTTCCATCTTTGGATTGTGGGAGAAAATGAGAGCACCATGAGAAAACCCACACATGCATAGGGAGAATGTGCCAACTCAAGACAAACAATCTCATTAAGATGGAATTGAACCCAGGTCCCTGGTGCTGTGAGGCAGCAGTGCCAAAAGCTGAGCCACCATACTGCCCCAAAGGGTCTGTTTCTGTGCTGTATATATCTATGACTCTGTAAATACCCTCATAAATCTCAATCTTGCACCCCCCTCAATCTCTGCTGGTCCAAGGCAAACAACCCCAGACTATCCAATCTCTCTTCATTTATAGAAAACTCCAGCCCAGGCAACCCTCTGCAGTGCAATTGCATTCCTCCCATAATGTGGATTCCAAGGGCCGGATGCCTTATAAAGTAATTTATAGGGTAACAAAGGCCTTCCTCTGTGACCATGGCTGATGACCCCATTATACAATTCCCTGACTGAGATCAAGCATAAATACAATGCAGCCTATTTTTCAACCAGGGCCATGGTTGACAGATGATAGCCTTCGTTAAACGGTGGTTCTGATGCTTGAATCAAAGTAATGCAGACACATAGAAAATAGGAACAGGAGCAGGGCATTCAGCCCTTCAAGCCTGCTGTGTTAATCATATGATAATGGCTGAACATCCAACTCAGTAAGCTTCCTGTTTTCTCCCATGCCCTTTGATCCCCTTCATCCTTGGAATGATCTCTAGTTTCTTCTTGAAAACATTCAATGCCTTGGCCTCAACTGCCTATTGTGGCAGAGAATTCCACAGGCTCACCACTCTCTGGGTAAAGAAATTTCTCTTCATCTCAGACCTAAATGGCCTACCCGTATTCTCAAACTGTGACTCTTAGTTCTAGACTCTGCGGTCATTGGGAACATCATTCCTGTGTTGTCCTGTTAGACTCTTAGAGGTTTTTATTAGATTTCCTGTCATTGTTCTAAACTCTGCTGAATATAGTCCTAAATATTCCAATCTTTCTTCAGATATCAGTCCTGTCATCCCAGTTTGGTAAACCTTCATTACACTCCCTCCACAGCCAGAATATCCTTCCTCAAATAAGGAGACCGAAATTGCACACAATACTCTGCGTGCCGTCTCACCAGGCCGTACAATAGCAGCAAGACATCCTCACTCTTGTACTTGAATCCTCTTCCGATGAAAGCCAGCATACTTTTTGCCATTTTCACCACTACAGAGTACACAATAAGATGGCACAGTGACTCAGTGGTTAGCACTGCTGCCTCACAGAGCCAGGCACTTGGGTTTGATCCCTGCCTTAGGTGATTGTCTGTGTCGAATTTGCACATTCTACCTGTGTCTGTGTGAGTTTCCGTTAGATGCTCCGGCTTCTTCCCACAGTCCAAAGGTGTGATAGTTATGTGTTACGGCCATGCTAAATTACCCATAGTATTCGTGGATGTGTAGGTTGAGTGCGTTAGCCGTGGAAAATGCAGGGTTACAGGGACAGGGGTAGGGGATGGATCTGGGTGAGATGCTCTTTGGAGAGTCGATGTGGATTTGTTGGGCCAAATGGCCTGTTTCCACATTGTTGGGATTCTATTAAAAAAAAGAATAGGGGGAAGAGGACACCACAGAGGTATGTGCATAGATAATGAGGTATGTTGAAGAAAATTGTATGACATACAGAGAGAAACCATCCACGAGACTCTAAAAGCTGCCCATGTGATAGACATTAAATGCTAGGACAGGTAGAAAGAGGCTCTATCAGCTCTGTCATACTCTGGGCAAGAGGTCTGTTTGTCCATGACCTCAACACTGACAAAGTTGTAAGACAGTGGGAAGATGTCAGCCACATCATGCACCACCTTATCATTTTATGGATGCCCAAGAGATAAACATTTTCCTATTAGGATGCTATCCTGCACACAATTAAATTACGCGAAAGAAACAGATAGTTGAAACTATCCTCCCAGTAGATTCTCATGGTTACCTTCATATTTCTTCATGAATCCATTGTACAGTATATAACCAAGAGTAAATCATAACTGCAGAAAGACAGACAACTCCAAGTTCAATAAAATGTTGGTCTGTTCCAACTTACGTCTGTAGTTGGAATGGAGGGATGGATTTGTGATTATGGGGTAAGGTCTGAGGGGGTCTCACATTCATCCACATAACTGAGCCAATGTCCCAATGAATGGAGATGAGCTTTCTGGCCTGCCATCCATCTCTGCCTGTACCATGCTCTATGCTCCAAGAGGCTGACTCTCTGACGCAAGCCTTCCTCCAACTTTGCAGCATGAAAATATAGTGGGCAGGATTGACCACTCAGGAGGTGGGATCACAATATTGGCAAGTGGCACAACTCGCAATGTCTACCTCAAAGATATAAATCTAAGCCTAGATCTCTGCCAACCTATCCTTTTAACAAATTATAAAAATTAGCCATTTTGTTTAAAGATTGATTCCTATTAAGAACACAAGAATATAAGAACTAGGAGCAGGTGTAGGCAATTCAGCTCCAGTCTGCTCCACCATTTGATATGTTCATGACTGATCTCATCTTGGTCTCAACCCCATTTTCCTTCCTGCTTTCCATAACCCTTCAACCTATTACTAATTAAAAATCTGTCTATCTTATCCTTAAATTTACTCAATATCCTAGCATCCATAGCAGTCTTGAGCAGTGAATTCCACAGTTTCGTGGCCCTTTGAGAGAAATAATTTCTCTTCAGCTCTGCTTTAAATCTGCTACCTCTGATCCTGAAACTATGACCTCTCATTCAAGATTGTCCCACATGACGTAACATCCTTTCAATGCCTGCTTTGTCAACCCCCTTTTACAATTTGCACTCTTCAATTAGATCTCCTCTCATTCGTCTAAACTCCATACAGCAGAGACCTAAACTGCTGAAGCTCTCTTCACAAAACAAAGTTAAGGCTTTGAGCATTTCATTACTGTCTGCTGCAATAATTTTAAGCTACATTTTTAAGATACATTCCATTTATAGTGACAATCTTATCTAGGTAAGGTGAGGCAAGTGCCATTAAACCTTTTCACGTTCATAAACTGGCTGATATATCAGGGATTTGAATGCTGATAAAGGTCTTATGACCAATGAGTTTGAATCAAGTGTCACTAAACTAACACAATGGTAACCAGAAGAGCTGTTTTGCTGTAATGGCTAGCCCGTGGATCAGATTAATATCAACAACACATGGCATGATCGCCATTTTGGCTGCTGTAGAGTTGGGATTGCTCCCTTAGCCTACCCAAAAGAAAGAAAACAGCACTTTATGCTTGAGACCGTCTTCTGGTTACAGAACTCAAGGAAAATGAACAGTAACCAGATATGTTAGCATTCATAAGCCTAAGAATCTACTACCCTTGGTAATTTGAGTGATGAGTTCAGATAAATAATAGAATTCCTAAAGTGCAGAAAGAGGCCATTTGGCTCATCAAGTCTGCACTGACATTCTGAAGAGCTTCCCACCCAGCCCCACACCATATGGGGCTTTGACCATGGATAACCCACCTAACTTGCACACTCCCAGGCAATTTTTAGCCTGACCAGTTCATCTAACCTACACATCTTTGGACTTCTGGAGGAAATCCACACAGACAAAGGGAGAAATGTGCAAACTCCACACAGTCACCTAAGGCTGGAACTGAACCTGTGTCCTTAGCAGTGTGAGGCAGTAGTGCTAACCACTACACCACCCTAAATTATGCTGTACTGCTGACATTGAACTGAATACTGTGCATTGCTGGATGGTGGATTAACTCAATAAATGAAATATGTCAAAATATCATTCCACGGTTAATCTGATGTATAGGCTAGTCATTTGAGCCAAGCAGATCTTTTGCTTACCATTATGTTACTTTAGTGACACATGATTCAAACTCGTTTGCTCATGAAAATTATTTTATGCATTGATCTTAGGGCTTCACCAACCACTAAATAATTAATGTAGTATCCCAGTTTAACAAGGGAGGCAGGCAAAAGACAGGAAACTCTAGGCCAGTTTGTTGAACTTTGGTTGTTAGTAAGAAGTTAGAGCCCATTGTTAAGGATAAGATTGCAAAGTACTTAGAAATACATGACAAAATGGGGCTAAATCAAAATGGCTTTGTCACGGGAAGGCCATGTCCGACAAATCTGTTAAAATTCTTCAAGGAGATTATGAGCAAGTCAGACAAAGGAGAGCCTGTGAACGCAATCTATTGTATTTCCAGAAGACCTTTGACAAGGTGTTCCACAGGAAGTTGCTACGCAAGTTAAGATTCCATGGTGTTAGGGGCAAGGTATTTGCATGGATAGTGGATTGGCTGACTGCTAGAAGGCAGAAAGTGGGCATAAAGAGATTTTCTTCAGGATGGTAGTCAGTAGCTAGTGCAGTTCTGCAGGGGTCAGTTTTGGGACCACAACTATTCATGTTTTACATTAACAATCTGGACAAAGAAATTGAAGGCATTGTTGATATTTTTGAATACAAAGAAATGTGGAAAGACAGATAGTGTTGAAGAAGTGGGGAGACTGCAGATGACTTGGATAGGTGAGGGGTGTGGGAAATGAAGTGGCAGATGGACTACAAAGAGGGAAAGTGTAAGGTTATGGACTTTGGTTAGAAAAATCGAGGTATGGACTATTTTCTAAACGGGGAAAAGCTTTGGATATCTGAAGCACAAAGGGACCTGGGAGTCCGAGTTCAGGATTGTTTTAAGGTTAATACTCAGATTCAGTTGGCTGTTAGGAAGACAAATGCAATGTTAGTATCCATTTCAAGAGGACTAGAATACAAAAACAGAGACGTACTACTGAGGTTTTATAATGCTTTGGTCAGACTGCACTTGAAATACTGTAAGCAGTTTTGGACCCCGTCTCTCATGAAGGATGTGCTGGTGTTGGAGTGGAGAAGGTTTATAAGAATGGTTCTAGGAATGAAGGGCTTGTCATATTAGGAAATGTTGAGGACTCTGGGTCTGTACTGGATAGAGTTTAGAAGTATGACGGGTGATCTGTTTGAAACTCAAGAGCACTGAAAGGCTTGGTTGGAGTGGACATGGAGAAAATGTTTCTACCAGTAGCAGAGATGAGGATCCAAGGGCACATACTCAGAGTGAAGAGATGACCCTTTAGGGGTGAGATAAGGAGGTATATCTTCTACCAAAAGGTGATGAACATATGAAACTTGCTGCTGCTGAATCATTGAGGGTATTAAGACAGACACAGAGCTTCTTGATTAATAAGAGGAAAAAGGGGATCACGCTGGTTCATGGCAAGAACCTGAGTGTCGAATCTTGTAACACAGGGAAGTTATTTCTCTGCAGCTACCACATAATTCTGGTTCAGCAGGAAATTGAACAGCTCTTAATACTTGATGCGGGTATATTCTATGGATTTAATGATAGATAATCCGCTTGTTTGGTGATGACAGGACATACGTTCTATAGCAGTCAAGTCCTGAGGAGGGAGTTGAAAACCGAACTGCCTTATCAGAGATAGAAACATTATCTGCTTTTCCACAAGACCTTGATGCTAGGCTGGCGGATGTGGTTTAGAAATGGGAGGTGAATGAGAAAATTCAAAATTCAAAAGAAGGTGCAGCCAGAAAGATAACCAGAAAGGTTCCGGTCTCACCCCACTATCCCAAGGGTAGGTTGCAGAGTGAGATTGCTGATAACCACTTACCCAGTATGGTGGCAAACCAACGGAAGCTATAAAGGAGCCAAACAGGAATTTTCCCAATGAATATCCTCTTTCCCACCAGTGGATGTGTCATACATTGTATCCTGACCTGGCAGTGAAGAGTAGGTGAATGGGAGGCTTTGCCTCAATGAAATTGACAACAGGCTTTGATCAGTTACACTGAAAAGTTGCAGAAATGCCAGGCAACAAAGCTTCCTTGAAAGCACTCCTTCTACCAAGGAGTGTGATGACAACTGGGCAGGTAAGTGGCCACTGTCTAATAGCCATTCAACCAAACCACCATTTCCACTACCTCAAAAAGATCTTCAATGCTGACAGCCTGAAAAGTGGCATGGTAGCAAATCACAGCATTACACTGTCCGCATCCATAATCACTCCAGGACGTGGGACTTTCTAGTATAAACATGTACCAGCACAGGCAGCAGCAGCAACAACAACACTGATTGTCCACTGTGCAACACATGGCTCATCCCTAGGAGGAGTAAATGGGCACCGGGATGCAGATGGAAAGAGGCCAGACCCCCAACAATGGATCTGAAGTCTATGAAGCTGCTGTTCTGACATGTACAAGCAACTGTGTCCCAGGAAGATCAGCCTCTGACTACAGGTCCACTGCCAATGTCTTCATCCTCACTGTTCTCATTAATAAAGACATTAATACTTTATTTTTAAACAGGTTTCACAATGTGGCCTGCCACCCGTAAAAGTCTAAACTAAGTTCAGACTGTCTAGGCATCCCAGGTGGGCTCCATTCCCCACTACAAAGGTTATATTACCCTCAAAATTCCAACTAGAAAAATGCATACTTCACACTTCCCTGCTTTATATTTCATCTATGATACGCTTGTCATTTCATCAGCCTGTCTCTGTCTTTATGAAGCCAACTATTATGCTCCTTATTGTTTGCTTTATTTTCATGAGACAAATAGAATCCAGTGAATTTTCTCAAAAACGTGTCATTAAAATAGTACAAACTAATCAAAAAATTAGTTGTGTCACTTATGTCTGCCAGAATGGAACCCAGTGAATTAATTCAATTGTGTTAAACTCAAATTCAAAAGAATCAACACATTAATTTACTTAGATATGGCTCAGTAAAATTGATCCAGCAAATTCATTTTATCCTGTCTTGGCAAATCAGTGTAATCCTTTGAATTATAATGAGTGCTTGTATCAATGCAATGAGCTTACCAGTCTTTCTTACTTCACTACTCTATCTGAAGTATTCCCACCTCAAATCCTGATTTTTTTTCTCACTCGGAATTAATTTGCTTCCCCAGTCACTGAAACATACATGGTAGCGCTGAATTTACCTCTGGTCTCAAATTGCACAAGAAAAGTGTTCTCAGCATTAAGGAACAACTAATACTATATTTTACTAACATTTGAACCTACATTGTGGTGTGGCTTTTGCCTTCAGCAAGGTGTTTCACCTGATGCAGCAATGCTTATGTTAGCTTTTAAAATGTAAGAACTAGATAGATGTGGCAAGTGTAATGAAAGATTCAACACCTCCTGGCATATACATATATTACAGTCATAAGCATTTCCTGATTCATCTAACGTTCAGCTATTCAGTTACAAAGAGTAGCTTGCTTTCACGAAAGTGTCATACTTTAAGTGGCCTGAGATGTGATGGAATCTGAGACATTTATACCCACAGATTATATGCTTTGGTACAGTAATGATGTCATGAGCATGACTCTTAAAAGCATACGATCTGTGAGACACAATGCAGTATCTCCTATTTCCCAAAGATAGAAAAGCTATCCCAAAAACATATACACAGTTATACATAAGACCATAATACATAAGAGCAGAAATACATAATATGGCTCATTGAGTGTGCTCTGCCAACCAATGAGATCAAGACTGATCTGTTAATTTTTAAGCACATACCCTTTTACTCAGAATCCTTGATTCCCTTACTGATTAAAAATCCATCTGTCTCAGCCTTGAATATACTCAACAACTCAGCTTCAACAATCCTCTTCAATAAGCAATTCCACAGATTCATTATCTTCCGAAGAAAATTCTTCCTAATTTTTGACTTGACCGAATGAATTCTTATTCTGAGATATTGTCTGGTCCTAAACTCTCTCGCAAGCGGAAACGACCTTTCTGCAGCTATCTTGTTAACTGCCTAAAATTCTTGCATGTTTCAACAAAGTCACCTCTCCTTCTTCTAAATTCTAATCAGTGCATAGCCAACCTACTCAAACTCTCCTCATAAGATAATCTCTCCATACCTTGTGGTTAACCTCGTGTAAAACAAAACAGACATTTCCGAAGAACCTCAGCAAGTGTGGTAGCATCTGCGAAAAGGAAGCAGACTCAACATTTCAGGTCCGGGGGCCCTGCTTCTTCAACTTAATGTACTGTTTCAGGACTGCCTCCAATGCCATATATCTTTCCTTAGATAGGAGGCTGAAAACTGTTCACAGCATTCTAGTTACACTCTGTAGAGACTGTATTTTTGTATTTTTCAACATTTCTGTTTGTGGACTTGAATGACTGAAAAGTTACTGTTACCTGTGGTACATTATATGCAAGATCATGTCATAGTGGACAATGAATCACAGTTCTGCGTTTTGTCATTGCAGTGAAAATACTCAAGCTCATCTTGGATTGCTGAAATCTGCTATCTGATCAACACCAATGGTTCAGCAGTGATAGGTCAATCAGTATGCACACTATGCACAGATTTTTGTGTAGCCACCGTTCGTTAGATTCAAACCACATCCACAATGGTGGACCAAAGCACATAAGAGAAAATTGAATCAGTTGAAGTTAAAGATATTCTTAAAGTAGATCTCTTACGATTGACCCAGAGCCATTGTGAATAGTTGAAACCAGCAACTGTTGAAGAGGAGAAACGACAAGTGTTTCAATTAAGTAATTTTTCAAGGATGGCCTGGCAGCATTAAAAAGGTACCTGAGAAGTTATGTGATAACAAGGTGTAGAGCTGGATGAACACAGCAGGCCAAGCAGCATCAGAGGAGCAGGAAAGCTGACATTTCGGGTCTGGACCCTTCTTCAGAAAT
>JAHRHZ010000009.1:43217890-43257456 GCA_024137785.1 Ginglymostoma cirratum
AAACGTCAGCTTTCCTGCTTCTCTGATGCTTCTTGGCCTGCTGTGTTCATCCAGCTCTACACCTTGATATCACAGATTCTCCAGCATCGGCGGTTCCTACTATCACCTGAGAAGTTATTTTCATTTTGGTCAGAGATTAGCTTGATATTTCACAGCAAGTCATTTCAAGAGAATGCATGTCTTTATACTAAAAACATTATGCCAAGATATCACGTCCATGTTTCACCAGAAATGTATGTGTAACAAGCACACAAGATTGCATGCATCCGTGATTTTCACCCCTCTATGCACACTCAAACAGCCTAGCAGATTATATGTTGCACATCATTATATCAATGGTCATCAAGGGTTAAGTAACAAATAAGGTTTTTAACTACATTGCTACATTTTTGTTCAACTCTGATGGAGAAAGGATTAACATCACCAACTCACTTTATACTTGGAAGGTAAGTGTGAATAATTTTACTCAGCAACGAATTCCATAACCATTGTAAGACATACGACATTCTTCTTAAAGAAAGATGAGAATTAACAAGATATATGATCATTGAAAACATAAAAAACTTCCAAAGCCAAGCACTGGAAAAAAAAGTCTGAGTTTAAAATTTGAGTACAAATACTTGAACACCAGCAGGGCATTCTGAAATATTCAACCAGCTCAGATCATATGAAATCATTACTGCTTATGGTATTACTTCGTGAAGGAACAGAAGCTAGCTCAGACCAAAGTATGGCATGCTAATCATGTCAATAGACAGTGAGGAAGAACACTCTAATTATAATTGTGCTTTACTGTTAGTGACAGCAACCAACTACAAGAAAACAAAGTTTTCAAACAATTGCAAAAATGAGTAATGCACATTTCTCCACATGAGTATATGATCATCTGATGAGGACAAGTTGTCAAGTCTCCAAATCATTACAATGAAAGTTGAACTGTTAATCTTGTAAACTCAATTCTTACCTGCTCATAAAGTTATCAAATTGAAAACAGGTGTCAATGCTCAATCCTGTACATATGTTTGGGATCATTTGGAAAAAGAAGGATGTTGTTCTATTTCTGACAGCGTGTGTATACCTTTAACAGACATGGTCATAATATCATCACTTTATAATGGCATATGGTCTCAGGGTATAAGCAGAGAATGGTTGTGGAGGGTTGCTTTTCAGATTGGAAGCCTGTTACCAGCGCTGTTCCGCACGAATCAGTCCTGGGTCCTCTTCTGTTTGTCATTTGTATAAATGATTTGGATGAGAATATAAAAGGCATGGTTAGTAAATTTGCAGACAACACCAATATTGGTGACATAGTGGACAGTGAAGAAGGTATTCTAAGATTACAAAGGGCTATTGATCAAATGGGTCAATGGGTGGAAAACTGACAGATGGAGTTCAATCTGGATAAATGAGAGGTATTGCATTTTGGTACAACAAACAAGGGTAGAGCTTATACAATTAATGGTATGTATAGGGCCTTGGGTAGTGTTGTAGAATAGAAGGGCCTAGGCATGCAGGTATATAATTCTTTGAAGCTTGCATCAGATATAGACATGGTGGTTAAAAAGACATTTGGCTCACTAGCCTTCATTGCTCAGTTCTTTGAGTACAGGTGTTGGGAAGTCACGCTGGGCTTGCACAAGACTTTGGGGGTGAGGCTTCTACTGGAATACTGTGTCTCATTTTGGTTGTCCAGTTATAGGAAGGATATTATTAAGCTGGAGAATGTTCAAAAGAGTTTTGCCAGGATGTTGCTGAGTATGGAAGGATTGGGTTAAGACAAAAGGCTAGATAGGCTGGAGCTTTTTTCTCTGAAATATAGCATGTTGAGGGGCGACCTTACAGAAGTTTGTAAAATAATGAGGAGTATAGATAGAGTTAATGGTAGTTGCCTTTTCCCTGGGATGGAGGGTTTCAAAACTAGAGGGCACATTTTTAAGATGAGAGGAGAAAGATTTGAAAAAGACATGGGGCAATTTTTTTACACATAGGGTGGTTCATGTGTTGAATTAGCTTCCTGAGGAAGTGGGGGATGTGGGTACAATTACAGTGTTTAAAAGGCATTTGGATAAGTGCATGAATAAGAAATGTTTGGAGGGAAATGGACCAGGACCAGGCAGCTGGGACTAGTTTAGTTTGGGATTATGTTCGGCATGGACTGGTTGGACAAAAGGTTTGTTTCTGTGCTCTATGGCTCTATGACTCTGTCTCAGACTCTATCTTATTTGGAACCGCTTGAAACATGACGTGCTGTGGAAGGCATACCACTCTTGTTTCACTCAATGGTAGAACATTCAATTAAACGTCTTAGTGAAATATTCGTGAGCTGTAGTAAACATCTGTTGGACATTTCAATACTATATTACTCACTTCTTAGTTACTTACTTTACAAGAGATAACAAGCATTGGCCCATCATGATAAAATACCCTGTTAAAGACAAAATGCATATCAGGGGTGGGTAATTGTGCAAAACACTAAGGACTGGAGGGTCTTCTAAAAGAACTGGGATGAAGCCCCAGATAACCATGGTGGAACTTCAAACTTTGTCTCCCACTGCTACTAAGCTGCCAGAACTCTGCATCCAGCAGCAATTGACCGAACTCGCTTTCACAGCAACATCCAGTACTGGCCTTCACCACCACCCAAGAAAAAAACTCATCCTGTTTACGTGTTTCAGTGTATTCCTACTGAGGTGCTTCCAGTTAGTTGGGGATTTCCACTCAAGTAGTCCATATTCAGTGCTACCTGTTTTGAAGTACTTGGATATGAGAATATGTTACTGCTTGAGCTTATTACATTCCAGTGTTAATGATTTTCCTGGTAAACAGAGCAATGATAAGGGAATAAACTCTGTATTTCTTGCTTTTATTATTTCTATTACCAAATTTGCCTAATGATATCACCTGTATGTGTAGTGAAGCATTAGAATTAAGTTGTTTGAATTTGAACATCTGTAGAAGGGAAATAATTTATTTTAACACACTGTTGAAAAATAACCACGATGTCAGGTATTGATGGTGGGTCAATGCAGGAGCCATTTGTGTGTTGCAAGATATCATAGTCAACAATCCAACAAACACATTTCCCTACTTTGCATAATCATGACCACAGTAACCAGGTCGGCAGAAGAAATTTCATCTCTTGTTTAAATGGTTTCAAGGGATCATTGATGTGCAACTATGGTGCCAGTGCAAGCAGACAGGCCCTTATTTCAACAATCCATCTGAAAAATGTTCCCTCTGATGGTACAATACACCTCCCATACTATAGCCTGGTGCTGACACATAATTTATTCAATTCTGGTGTGGGTCCAAATCCATTTTATAATACTGCAGAAAAATACAGCTTTATAATAAGGAAAATTTGGAAATATTGAAATAGCTTTTCATCTTTCAATCACTTTGAGCTGCAAAATCACAAATTGTATTTGAACCTATCTGTTTCTAAACACGAAATGCAGACACTACAGATAATTAGAAAAATTGGTTAATATTACATGCAGTTGAGCAAATAAAATCCAAATAGATTAGTTCTAAGCTACCTGACCAATTAGGAAGGGTGGGAGGAAAATACAAATCATCTGTCAAAGGAAGGCTTTCTTATGAAGGGACTTCAACAAGAAGTACAAAGGCTGATACAAAGATAGATAGAGGGACAGGTAGTATTGAGGAGGTGGGGAGGCGGCAAAAGGATTTGAACAGGATAGGAGAGTGGGCAAAGAAGTGGCAAATGGAGTACAATGTGGGAAAGTGTGAGGTCATATATTTTGGTAAGAAGAATAAAAGCATGGACTACTTTCTAAATGGGGAGAAAATTCAGAAGCCTGAAGGGCAAAGAGACTTGAGAGTTCTAGTCCAGGATTCTCTGAAGGTAAACTTTTAGGTTGAGTCAGTAGTCAGGAAAGCAAATGCAATGTTGGCATTTATTTTGAGAGGACCTGAATATAAAAGCAAGGATGTACTACTGAGGCTTTGTAAGGCTCTGGTCAGGCCACATTTAGAGTGTGCAGTTTTGGGCCCCAAATCTCAGGAAGGATGTACTTGCTTGAGAGTGGGTTTAGAGGAGGTTCACGAGAATGGTCCCAGGAATAGAAAGCTTAACATATGAAGAATGTTTGACAGCTCTGGGACTATACTCATTGGAGTTTAGAAGGATGAGGGGGGACCTAACTGAAACTTATAGAATACTGACTGACCTGGACAGAATGGATGTTGGGAAGATGCTTCCATTGGTAGAAGAGACTCGGACCTGAGGGGACAGCCTTAGAGTAAAGACAAGACCTTTTAGAACAGAGATGAGGAGAATTTATCTCAAGAGGGTTGGAATATAAAAGCAGTGATGTGCTTTTGAGACTTTATAAAGCTCTAGTTAGGCCCCATTTAGAATACTGTGTCCTATTTTGGGCCCCACACCTCAGGAAGGACATACTGGCACTGGAGCGTGTCCAGCAGAGATTCACATAGAGATCCCTGGAATGGTTGGCCTAACATACGATGAACGGCTGAGGATCCTTGGATTGTATTCATTAGAGTTTAGAAGGTTGAGGGGAGATCTAATAGAAACTTACAAGATAATGCAAGGCTTAGAAAGGGTGGATGCTGGGAAGCTGAGCAATTAAAAACCCTCAAGCCTTTCATCTGTTATCAAAACAAATAAAATTCTATTTAGTAAGAACATCAAAGTTAACTAATCCTTTAATATCCCCATAAAACTGTCCATAAAAAAAACTTACCCCACTCCTTGTTTTTGGACCGTTGAAACTGTACCATTTATCCATAATGGACTCCTCTGTAATAATATCCTTTGAAAAATGTCAACAATGAAGTTGATTAAAATTATTGGTTCCAATGCTAACTTTTTTTTCAGTTAATTAACTATTAATTTATTACTCACATTTCTTCTTCACAAACAATATCAAATGCAATCGTGTTATTATTATTAGTTTTAGTAAGTAGATGTTTCCTTGCATTTGATTATTTGTCAATTTGTCAAACATTCTTTCAGTCTTTTTGATTAATGCCTTTTTGTCCTTTCTCCTAAAGGCAGACAATATAAAACATGCAAACTAGAAAGTCAAATTGCAACACTCATTGGAAAAGGTGAAACATATAAAATAAAGCGTAAGAAATCAGCTGACGGAAAATTCAGTAGAAAGCAAACAGATTAATGTATTAATATGGACTCTAAAATAACTTTGCAATCACTACAACCAAGGAAACATTGAAGCCAATTAAATGTAGAAATTAATAATCTATGGAGGAAAGCATCAGTGTATCAAAATACCAAATGAATTACTATGTTAAGTTGACAAAATTAAAAATACATACGGGCCTGTCAACTAATGCATTCAAGCAGCATTTTTGTATTGTAATTGGAAACAGTAACACTTTTGTTTGTAAAAGGATGGGATTTCAATAAATTCAGATTGCAAAGATTAATAGGACATTACTAGTCCTTTAAGACTATTGTAATTACATCTTCTCCAAAAATTTACGGCATTCATTCTGTGTGTTGAGTTCCATCCTAATTTTTAAAAGCCTCCAGAGTTCTCTTAATTCCTTGAAAGTCTGGCAAGTCAACATTTTCGCTATTTAGGATATTTGGGCATTTCATTCTTTTTTCATTAACAGCTTCTTGGAATGATTTTTGTGATTTAAACATCATTAAGAACCTGTTTTATAATGTAATTTGTTTCTGGTCTGTTGCAGGGAAAAACATTTGGCTATTATTATTCTTTTCTGTCCCTTTAATGCCAAGACTCTCCCTCTCTCTCTGTCTTCCTCTCTCTTTTGTGGCTCTGCATCCAACTGTCTTATCTGTAACCCTGTTTTTATCTCTGAGCAGTTGGTATCCTTTGAAAGTACACAGTGTTTGTCTGAAACAATATCAAGATCCATGATAAATTAGGATTTAACAAAGTATCATTGGCTAAAATTGTACGTAAACCGTAGGATTTGTTCAAAGAAGGAACACAAGAATAGCAGTAATGCAGAGACAAGATTTGTACATATTCCAATAGCGTAAAGCACTGCAATTAGATAATCTTGGTCAAAAAAGGAAGTGAGACACTGCATTAAATTATTAGGAAGGGCTACATGAATGCAAAGACTAGTAGGGAACCACAGTGGGAGTGATAAAGTAAACAGCAAACCTGAATAAGATATCAAGGACAACACTCAAGTTTTTTTTTTCATATATTAAGAGAATAAAATAAGCTAATTATATTTTAAGTTACCTAATGACAAAGTCAAGCTGTTACTGAAATCAAGAATCGTCAAACTTAGTAAATACTGCATTCTATTAATCTTCTCAATGGAGGGTATTACTGATAATATGAGCAAAAATAAAAATTAATTAATAGGATTTTCTGACTCATGGTTTTTAAAAGGGAAATGGAAAAAATAATGAGATTTTAAATAAATATCCCCAAGACCAGCTGGTCTCCACAGCCAGGTCTTATAAAGAAAATTATAGATGCTTCATACGTGAACTTTTTTTGAATCGGATATTGTCTCCTCAGATCCAATTAGGAAATAATATCCACTGAAATAAAGAAAAACAAATAAATTGTGGGCAATAGTCAGAAGGTCAGCATCCTCTGTGGAGGAAAAATCAGTGCAGGCTTCAACCAGAATCTGTTCTCTTTTGATCTTTCATAATCAGTTCTGCTGAGTTTTGTTAGGATCTCGAGATAGAAAAAAAAGTTGGGTCTGCAATTTATGTTTCTTTTGGCTAAGTGTCAGTATTTTTCAGTTTTCTGGAGGATTTCTCACTCTGAGGCCTCATGAGACTCCTAACAGTATCTTATACAATTTCAATTGCACCATCTCACTTAACTCATCTCCCTGATAGCCCACTTTTGATAAAATGGGCCTCTTGTTAATAGTCTACACAATGTGGTTGGCCAGATCGAAGTTCCATCAGTATAGTTTTCTGTCCCCTCACATTGAATTCATAAAGTTCCATGTTTGCTGTGAGTTAATACTTGCTAGCCTACCTCCTTACAGAAGGAAATAGAAATGCTTTCATTAAGAATCAGAAAAAGACTGCTTGGGTCTAATTTTATTTTCTTCTGATCACATATACATTTTAATAAAATTTATTTTAAAGTTTGGATTTCAAACTGTTGCAAATGAGGCTTTGTGAACAGGTTTTAAAATAATTATGTCAGTCTTTCTAGCCTCATGACTTTAAAACTAGTATGCGTCAAACAGGACAAATAACTGCAAGGACCCCAGAGTGTTAATGAAAATTGGCTTTTGTTGTGGCAGCTACAACTAGAAGGGAAAACATTATGCAATTAGGTTTTGCAGAATCTAGGATGGGCATATCATTTAAAACTTCAGTTTAAATCCTTTTGAGCTCAATTTGCAGAAGAGGGGTCAGAAGCAAATATAGTCTCTCTTGGAAAAAGGGGATTATGCAGAGCAGTTAGGGAAATAGTTAACCAAGGGAACTTGTGTAGTTCCAGAGCACCAGTGTACATTAAAAACAAGCATTGGTTATTCCAATCCGAGAAATCTCAGTTTCTGAGTGCGGTGAGTTTTCAAGGGAAAAAAGGATTCACAAGTCCCAGAACATGGACTGAGGAGAAGTATTTAAATTAAACATACAGATTCAAGGCTATAAAGTATTGGTGCTACAAAAGAGATGAGATTTTGTCGACAAACAATACCTCCCAGTTGCGAACCACTTCAACTCCCCCTTCCACTCCCTGGACGACATGTCCATCCTGGGCCTCCTCCAGTGTCACAATGATGCCACCCAGAAACTGGAGGAACAGCACCTCATATTCCACCTTGGAACCCTAACACCCAATGGTCTCAATGTGGACTTTACGAGCTTCAAAATCTCCCCACCCCCGACCTCATCCCAAGACAAGCCCCCACCCCCTTGTCCCAGCCTCCTTGACTTATCCGTCTTCCCTCCCACCTACCCACCCCTCCCTCTTCACTGATCAACCCCTACCCCCACTTCCTGCCTACACTCACCTTTACTAGCTTCATCCCCGCCTCCTTGACCTGTCCGTCTTCTCTCCACCTACCTGCTCCGCTATCCATCTTCTATCACCACCTCCCCCTCTCTCTATTTATTTCAGAGCTCACTTCCCCTCACCCATTTCTGAAGAAGGGTCCAGACCCGAAACGTCAACTTTCCTACTCCTCTGATGCTGCCTGGCCTGCTGTGTTCATCCAGCTCCATATCTTTTTATCTCAGACTCCAGCATCGGCAGTTCCTACTATCTCTTTTGTTTTCCAATGTGTTTTGAAATCTTTCAAACTGTCTTATGATTAGGTAGCTTGATATGGTTTATTTTATATTTCTCTCTTTGCGTAATAAACGTTTGTTATATTATTAAAACCAAATCAGCCGTATTGTGTGCTTACATTCAGTAAAAAGACTTCCATATTAAATTAAAATAGAAACAAAATGTGACCTATGAAACGAGCTTTAATTCTGGGCTCTGACTAATCCAGAAGTAACGTCAGATGGGATCATAACACTGTCAATCAGTTCAATAGAATATGATGCTTATTCTTCAGTTAGAGAGGAATGATTCACTTTGTAAAGGGTGAAATCTTTGTTCGGAATAATTTGTTTTTAAACTCAAGCTCTAGATCTCAGCATGATACTTAGAAAGCCCTGATGTACACCATTGTTGATGAGGAATGTCTGGTGGGACTTTCTTGATCTCTGCTGACTCTAACCTGAAATTCCTTTAAGCTCTTGGAATGTCAGAAATACTATGGCCTGAAATCTTGCCCTCTCCGTTAATGTCTGTGGCTTTATCTACATTGTGTCACTGGACTAAATTTGTAAAAAGTATTGCTTCTATCACATCATCTCACCACATCTCCCATGTCACATGTGCATGTAACACTGTTGTATGTGTACCTTGTCTTGAAGATATCTCACCTTTTCAGACTCCAGGTGATGTAGGTACATAATGTTTTGATTCTACCTAACAATGCTGGGATTCAGTAAGCTGCGTACATGGAAAACAGTTGGTGGCTGTCATATCTGTTTTAGAACTTGTGATATGTTTCACAGTTCTAATTCAACTAAACCATGGAGTTAATCAATGACTGATGAATAGTTGATTATTACACCATAATCATTAACATATCACTGTGAAGAGCATTGGAAAACAACATTTTGATCTACATTCCTTCTAATTTTCTTTTCGTTCTGAACGGATCTACAAGGTCCATGCATGGCAGTGACATCTGAAATTGGACATTAATTCTGGGAATAGCATCAGCATGCTGATTGGTATTGCTGACACTCAGAGGGGGTGAATAGCCATGCAGCTTCGAAGTAACAATGGTACTGGTGAGGACTATTATACTATCAGCAAGTAAGTTTATCGGCAGGTAAAATTGCAGTGATTATAATAAGATCAGTTGGGTGAACCTCATAGAATATGAGTCACCTAACTGGGGCAGTCAATTTGATACAAACAGGAATGTTAGAGGTTCAGTTCACACTGAGGAAGCTGGACAGGTGTCAAGGATTTTTCATGTGTAAATGAAGGGGCATTTGGTGACAGGATACCAGCCTCTGTGGAGTTATTTCAGAAACCTATGGCCAATAGAATTAAATTGTACTCAAATGCGTGACACAAGTCTTGATTTGGTTCTACTGATGTGGTACGAGCACTCTGGAAACAAGAGAGCTCTTATTTTTACTTTCAATTAGCATTTCAAACTTACTGCAATCTGTGAATGCCCCGATATCAAAGTGGTTGATTTCAGACTTCTTTAACATGCTCAGTTTTTGTCTTTGAAAGCAGTCAGTCTTTTTTTTGCTTTGTTACTGATGCAGATAACCACAGCAGAAAAGTAAAACTATTCTTACAATGGGATAACAAGGCTTTGAGCTGGATGAACACAGCAGGCCAAGCAGCATCAGAGGAGCAGGAAGGCTGACGTTTTGGGCCTAGATTCTTTTTCAGAAATTTCTGAAGAAGGGTCTAGGCCCGAAACGTCAGCCTTCTTGCTCCTCTGATGCTGCTTAGCCTGCTGTGTTCATCCAGCTCTACACCTTGTTATCTCAGATTCTCCAGCATCTGCAGTTCCTACTATCTCTGAAACGATATTCTTGTAATGGGTTCATTTTCCTTCTTCTTTGATACGATGTGAAAATCAATGGCAAGACTAACATTTCTTTGTCTCTTCCTAATTATCCTTAAGAAGGGAGAAATGATTCACCTTTTTGAACCACTTCAGTCCACATGGTATAGATATAACTATTAGAGAGGGATGTCCAGGCTTGTCATCCACTGGTACTGAAGGAACAGCAATATTTACTGCCATGGTTACCTCTTGCCATTTTAGCTGGTCAACATCATGGGTTTGAATGGTGCTATCAGAAAAGCCTCATGCAGTTGCTGAATTGCATATTCTAAATGGTACACACTGTTGCCACAATGAAATGGTGCTACAATGAGTGAATGTTCAAGTTAGTGGATCTGGTGCTGATGACTTCAACTACTTTGTCCTAGATGATATCAAGCTTCTTGACTGTTCTTGGAGCTGGGCCCATTCAAGGCAAGTGGGGAATATTCCATCACACTCCTGACTTGTGCTTGTAGGTGGTGGACAGGTTTTGGAGAGTCAGAAAGTGAGTTACTGTCTGTAGGATTCCTAGTCTCTGATCTTCTCTGGTAGCCATAGTATTTATGTGGCTCTTTCAGTTCAGTTTCTGATCAATCCTAATCCAAGGACGATGATAATGAAGGATTCAGTGATGGAGAAGCCATTCAATAACAAGAGCAGGTGGTTAGATTCTCCCATATTATGAGAGAAGTAAGTTGTCTGACACTTTTGTAGCTTCAACAACTAAACTATCTTCCCTTGTGGCAGCTGTGACTCTAACCAGTGGAGACTTTTTCCCCAATTATGACAGTTTCCAGTTTTTCAAGTGTACCTGATTTCATATTCTGATAAATTTTGCCTTGATATCAAAGGCGGTCACTCCCACCTCACCTCCTGATTTCATCTCCATTGTCCATGTTTGGACTAATGTAGTAATGAAGTAAAGAGCCAAGTGGCATGAATAGAACTCAACTGAACAACAGTGAGCATGCTTTGCTTGTGTAAATGTTGCTTAATAGAACAAAAGATTTATTGACAACAAATTCCATCCCTTTGCTAATGATTGATTGTCAACAAATGGGGTGGTAATTGGCTAGGTTTGATTCATTCTGCTTTTTGTAGACAGAACATACTCGGGCAATTTTCCATCTTGTCAGATTGGACATCAGTGTTATAGATGTACTAGAGCTATTTGACTACGTCTGTGACAAGTTGTCAAACGTGAGTCTTCTGTACACGTGACAGAATGTTGTCAGGGGCCATAGCCTTTGTTGCATCCATTCAGCTGTCTCTTAAAACATGGAGTGAATTGAATTGCCTAAATTCTGACACCTGTGATTCTGGAAACATCGGCAGAAGCAATGATGTAATATTCACTCAGCACTTATGTCAAAAGATAGCACTAAATGCTTCAGCCTTATTTTTGGCCTGATTTTCTGGGATTCCCCATTAATTGAGGATGGGGATAGTTATTGAGCTGCCTGGAGCCTCAGAAATACTGCCAGCATCAAGTATTAAGAAAGGATGGATCACATCTAAAGCAAAAACTTTGTCCATGTGCAAACTTGAAACTTTGAAGGACATTGACAGGGTGACATTTTTTATATTGAAGCATTGTTCTGCTGTCATAGTCTTGAAATGCAATTATTGAAACAGTGCCAAATTCACAACCAGTTTCAGCAGTGGAATTCTCTCCACAGGGATTGGATTAAGACTATATAAAACCATTTTTTGACATCTCTTCAATAATGAGCATTTTTGCAAACAGGTTTCTTCAATGACAATCCTGCTGGGGAGTTTTGAAATCTTTTCTATAGAGGACAATTTTGCAAAAGAGGTTTCTACAATAGCATTCCTGCTGGGGATTTCATTTCTAATGTCAAATCACAACTTTTCAAGTAAATTGTTCTTGCATAATCTGTAAATGTGTTATGATTAATTCTTATTCTTACAACTCTTGATTGCATAATTAAGTCCCCAACTTTCACATTATCTCTTCCCAAGGTTATACAATATCTAAGTACATATAGTGTTCAGATATCTTGATAACTAAGATAATTTTGATCACCAGTTTACAGATTCAGAAGAAAGTTCCTGCAGTCAGGTTCCTCTATCCCACAACCACAGTAATTCAACTATTGGAAAGAGCTAAATGTCTAATAATAATTTTATTTCAACCAGAGAACACAAATATCTCAGGGACGTTATCTCCAATTGCATGTTGCAGTGAAAAACAGCATCAATTTTCATGTAGTTCTTTAGTTTTGCACTTTTGTCCTCCCTCATGATGTAGCTTCAAGTCGTAAAGACAATGAACATGATGTTAGGAGCTTTCATGATGTAATCTCATATTCAAGTATGTCGAATGCATAGAAGTTCCGGTGCTCTGATCCTTTATTCTACCAGAATGAAGCCTGTACATGCTTTCATGAAAAAAAAAGCTTAACTTACAGAAATTTATCACAACGGACAGCTAGAATAGAATCCCTACAGTGTGGAAACAGGCCATTCAGCCGATCAATCCACACGACCCCTCCAAAGACCACTCCACCTAGATCCATCCCTATTCTTGTAATCCTGGTTAATTCACCTAGCCTCCACAACCCTGGAGACTACAGGGCAATTTGGCATGGCTAATCCACCCAACCTACACATGTTTGGAATGTGAGAGGAAACTGGAACACCCAGAGAAAACCCGCACAGACAAAGAGAGAACGTGCAAACGCCACACAGATTGTCACCCAAGATTGGAATCAAACCCAGGTACTTGGTACTGTGAGACAACAGTGCTAAGCACTGTGCCACCGTGCTGCCCTATTGATTGACATACATAGAACATAGAGTATAGAACAGTACAGGCCTTTCAGCCCACGATGTTGTGCTGACCTATTTTCCTACTAAGATCAATCTACCCTGCATACCCAACATTTTACTATCCTCTATGTGCCTATCCAAGAGTCACTTAAAAGTCTCTAAAGTATCTGATTCCACTAACACTGCCGGCAGCGCATTCCACATTCTGATTTACAGCATCTGCAGTTCTTTCGATATTTATGGGATATTGCAAGGGTTGGTGTTAGGACCCCAGCCATTTACCATATATGTTACCAATATGGATGGGGGAGCTGAACGCAATATCTCAAAATTTGCGGATGACACAAAGCTGGAGGGAAGGATGAGCTTGAGCAGGATGCACGGATGTTGCAGTGTGAATTTGGACAGGCTGAGTGAGTGGGGAAATGCATGGCAGACAGAGTGTAATATGAATAAACATGAGGTTATCCACTTTGGTGGCAAAAATAGGGAAGTAGATTATTATCTGAATGGCTTTAAATGTTAGGTAGGTGGAAAGATGGGACTAGTATTGAGTGACAGAGGTGATATAGGGGCAGAGTAGGTAGTTAATGAGGTGACAAAAACAAAAACAGAAATTGCTGGAAAATCTCAGCAGATCTGGCAGCATTTGTGAGGACAAATAGGAGTTAATGTTTTGGGTGAGTGACCCTTCTACAGAAATCTTAACTCTGATTTCTCTTCACAGATGCTGCCAGATTTGCTGACTTTTCCCAGCAATTTCCTTTTTGTTTTTGCTTCTGATTTCCAGCATCTGTGGTTCTTTCAGTTTTTTTTTTAGTTAATGATGTGAGTTGGATGATAAAGATCATGAAATTCCTATAAATCTTGCAGCAAAACCCCTCCAAAAGACTCAATGAAACCTGCACTTAGCCAAAATAACTGTGATTCAGCCTAGATAACAAGGTGTGGGGCTGGATGAACACAGCAGGCCAAGCAGCATCATAGGAGCAGGAAAGCGTGACGTTTCGGGCCTAGACCCTTCATCAGGAATGGGGGAGGGGAAGAGGGTTCTGAAATAAATAGGGAGAGAGGGGGAGGCGGATAGAGGATGGATAGAGGAGAGGATAGGTGGAGAGGAGGCAGACAAGTCGAAGAGGTGGTTATGGAGTCGGTAAAGGTTTTTTTAGGTGGGGGGGTAGGGAGGAGATAGGTCAGTCCAGGGAGGACGGACAGGTCAAGGGGGCGGGATGATGTTAGTAGATAGGAGATGGGGGTGGGGCTTGAGGTGGGAGGAGGGGTTAGGTGAGAGGAAAAACAGGTTAGGGAGGTGGAGATGAGCTGGGCTGGTTTTGGGCTGCGGTTGGGGGAGGGGAGATTTTGAAGCTTGTGAAATCCACATTGATACCATTGGGCTGCAGGGTTCCCTGGCTGAATATGATTTGCTGTTCCTGCAGCCTTCGGGTGGCATCACTGTGGCATTGCA
Organism: Ginglymostoma cirratum; assembly: GCA_024137785.1. Taxonomy (NCBI): domain Eukaryota; kingdom Metazoa; phylum Chordata; class Chondrichthyes; order Orectolobiformes; family Ginglymostomatidae; genus Ginglymostoma; species Ginglymostoma cirratum. The sequence goes on from JAHRHZ010000009.1 coordinate 43,232,265, forward strand.
GGAGGCCAAGGATGGACATGTCGTCTGAGGAATGGGAGGGGGAGTTGACATGGTTCGCGACTGGGAGGTGCAGTTGTTTGTTGCGAACTGAGCGCAGGTGTTCTGCAAAGCGGTCCCCAAGCCTCCGCTTGGTTTCCCCGATGTAGAGGAAGCCACAACGGGTACAGCGGATGCAGTATACCACATTGGCAGATGTGCAGGTGAACATCTGCCTGATGTGGAAAGTCTTCTTGGGGTCTGGGATTGGGGTAAGGGAGGAGGTGTGGGGGCAGGTGTGGCACTTCCTGTGGTTGCAGGGAAAAGTGCCGGGTGTGGTGGGGCTGGAGGGGAGTGTGGAGCGGATAAGGGAGTCACGGAGGGAGTGGTCCCTCCGGAAGGCAGATAAGGGTGGGGAGGGAAAAATGTCTTTGGTGGTGGGGTCTGATTGCAGATGGCGGAAGTGTCAGAAGATGATGTGTTGGATCCGGAGGTTGCTGGGGTGGTACGTGAGGACGAGGGGGATTCTTTTTTGGTTATTATTGCGGGGACGGGGCGTGAGGGATGAGTTACAGGAAAACCGGGAGACACGGTCGAGGGCGTTCTCGACCACTGTCGGGGGGATGTTGCGGTCCTTGAAGAATGAGGACATCTGAGATGTACGGGAGTGGAATGTGTCATCCTGGGAGCAGATGCGGCGGAGGCGAAGGAATTGGGAATAGGGGATGGCATTTTTGCAGGAAAGTGGGTGGGAGGAGGTGTATTCCAGGTAGCTGTGGGAGTCAGTGGGCTTGAAATGGACATATATCTGTGATTCAGCCTTTCATGTTTCTTGTGCCAGGATATGCAGATCACTCCATACCTCGGTGTTCTGCAATCTCTCTCCATTTAAATAACATACTGCTTTTCTATTCTACCTACAAATGGATAAATTCACACTTTCTCACATTATACTCCATCAAGCAATTTTTTGTCCACTAACTATGTATCTCCTTTTGTCGACACCTAATTTTCTCTTCACAACCTATTTTTCTACCCATCTTTGTTTCATTATCAAAGTTAGCATCAATACATTTTCTCATTTCATTCAAGTCATTGAAATGAATTGTAAATAGTGGAAGCCTCAGCATTGATCTCATGTGGCACAACATTCCTTGTATTCTACCAGCCTAAATAACCCATTTATCCCTACTACCTACTTCATGTTAGCTAAACAATGCTCTACCCATGCTAATGGGGAGGCAATGGCCTAGTGGTATTATCATTATTATTAATCCAGAAATACAGGTGTTTTGTGGACCTGAATTTGAACCCCGTCATGACAGATGGTGGAATTTGAATTCAATTAAAAAATTTCAAATTAAGAATCTACTGATGACCATGAAACCATTGTTGATTGTCATAAAAACCCATTGGGCTCACTGATGTCTTTCAGGGAATGAAATCTAGAATCCTCGCCTGGTCTGCCTTACATATGACTCCAGACTCACAGCAATGTGGTTGACTCTCAATTGTTTTCTGATATGGCTTAATCAACCACTCAGTTGTATCAATCACTACAAAGTCTCAAAGAAATGAAACCAAACGAACCATCTGGCATCAAACTATGCACCAGTAAAGTAATCGATCTTGCAGACTCCTCTTTACTGAATTCTGGGTTTGAGTGCCAAAATTGAGAGAGCTATCTCACAGACTAGGGAAGCAACAGCCTGTCTCATGGAATCGTACCTTACAGGTAATGTCCCAAACACCACCATCACCATCCTTGGATATGTCTTGTCCCACTGACAGGTCAGATCCAGCTGAGGTGGCAGCACAGTGGTATACAGTCAGGAAGGAGTTGCCCAGGGAGCCCTCAATATTGACTTTGGACCCCATAGAATCTCATGGCTTTAGTTAAACATGGGCAAGGAAACCTTTTTCTGATTAACAAGTACCACCTTCCCTTGATCGATGAAACAGTACTTCTCCATGTTGTCCAATGCTTAAAGGAAGCACTGAGGGTGGAAAGCGTGCAAAATGTACTCTAGTTAGGGATTTCAATGTCAACCACCATGAGTGGATCAGCAGCAGCACTTCTGATCGAACCCGTCAGGTTCTAAAGGGCATAGCTGCTAGACTGTAGCAAGTCATGAGCTAAAAAACAAGAGGGAAAAACATACTTGACTTCACCCTTACCAATCTGCGGCTGCAGGTATATTTCCCCATGATGCTATCAGCAAGAGTGAGCACCACACAGTCCTTGTGGAAATGAAGTCCCACCTTCATCCTGACAACAATTTCCAACATGTTGTGTGGCGCTATCACCATGCTAAATGGGACAGACTTTGAATAGATCGAACAAGTCAAGAGTGGGCATCCATTGGGCTCTGAGGGCCATCAACAGCAGCAGAATTGTACGCCAGCACAATCTGCAATCTCATGGACCAGCAAATGCTCTACTCAAACTTATTCTGAGGCGAGGGGTTCAACGGAGAGTGCACAAGGGTATTCCAGGAGCAGAACCAGGCATACCTAGAAATTAAATGACAATCTGGTGAAGCTACCAAACAGGACTACTTGCCTGCCAAACAGTGTAAGCAGCAAGTAATAGAGAGATCTAAGCGATCACACACCAACAGATCAGATCTAAGCTCTTTAGCTCTGAAACATCTAGTTGCAAATGTGGTAGTCAATTAAACAATTCACTGGAGGAGGAGGATCCACAAATATCCTCATCCATAATGATGGAAGAGCCCAATACATTGGTGCAAAAGATAAAACTGAAGCATTTGCAGCAATCTTCCACCAGAAATGCCAAGTAGATGATGCATCTCAACCTTTTCCAGTGGTCCTCAGCATTAGAGATAGCAGTCTCCAGCCAATTCAATTCATGCCGCATGATATAAGAAATGGTTGAACACATTGGATACTGCAAAGACTACAGGCCCTGACAGCATTCCAGCAATAATCCTGAAGGCTTTTGCTCCAGGACTTGCCACTCCTCAAGTCATGCGCTTCCAATGCAGTTAAAATACTGGCATCTACCTGACAATGTGGAATATTACCCAAATATGTCTTCTACATAAAAAGCATGACAAATCCAACCTAGTCAATTACTGCCCAACAGTCTACTGTTGGTCATCAGTGAAGTGATGGAAGGTATCATCAATAGTGTTATCAAGCAGTACATGTTCATCAATAACCTGCTCAGTGATACCCAGTTTGGGTTCGCCAGAGCCACTCAGAACCTGACCTCATTACAGCCTTGGTTCAAACATAGACAAAAGAGCTGAATTTCAGAGGTGAGGTGAGAATGACAGTTCATGACATCAATTGTTTGTGTTTGACCAAGTATGGCATCAAGAAGCCATAGCAAAATTGGAAATAATGGGTATCAGAGGGCAAACTCTTTGCTAGTTGGAGTCATACCTCGCACGTAAGAAGATGGTTGTGGTTCTTGGAAGTCAGTCATCTCAGCTCCAGGACATCCCTGTAGGACTTTGTCAGAGTAGAGTCCTAAGCCCAACCATCTTCAGCTGTTTCATCAATACTTTCCCTCAACCACAAGATCAGAAATGGGGATATTCGCCAATGATTGCACAATGTTCAGCGACTCCTCAGATATTGAAGCAGCCCATGTTCAAATGCAACAAGACCTGGACAATAGGCTTGGACTGACAAGTGGCAAGTAATATTTGCGCCACACAAATGCCAGGCAATGCCATCACCAATAAGAGATATTTAAGCACCACCCCTTGACATGCAATGGTGTTACCAACACTGAAACCCTCACTGTGAATATCCTGGTGGTTATGATTGACCACAAACTCAATAAGACTTGCCAAATAGTGGTTACAAGACCAGATTAGTGTGTAGGATGAGCTGAAGGGCTAAAGTTAATGATGATATTTGACGGCTGCATGAGAAAATAGATGGAATGTATAGGATGGAAAAATAGGCCGGGAAAGTTTAGAATGATACTTGACCTCGAATGAGTCCTGTGAACATTTCTTTATGAGTCGAAGACAATACCTGTGGCCTGTTTTCCCATCCTGTGTTTTCTATACCAGCCAGCAGTTTTGTCTTTCTGTATCTGCTTTCTTTGTGCTGGCTGTTTGTTACACTGTATAAGAGAAAGAGAGAGTTTTGTTCCGAAGTGTGGGACTTCGCCTCAGCTTGGAATTGCAAATGGTACCAAAAACGAACGTAATCCTCCGGACCAACCATTGAATGAAGGGCCCCTGACAGGCAGGAGTATGTGTGACTTGTTGTTTTTTTCTAGAAGGGCATGAAACTTGTTGCTTTTTTTTTCCCCCTTTTCTCTTCCATTTATTATTACCACTATACTCATTTATTATTACTTAATAAACATTCATATTTAAGCAAATTGCTGCAGTCAAGCCTTCTCTTAATTATATTTACCCAAATCTGAAAAGAGCCATTTGGATACACGCTGTGATCCAAGGCAGTCAGAGTCTAGGAATTCTCTGGCGAGTAACTCACCTCCTGACTTCCCAAAGCTTGTCCATCAGCAATAAGGAACAGGTCAGGAGTATGACAGGATACTCCCCACTTGACTAGACGGGTGCAGCTTGAACAACTCTCGAGAAGCTTCAGACCATCCAGGACAAAGCAGCCCACTTGATTGGCACCAATTCAACAAACATTCACTCCCTCCATCACCATCTGCAGAAATTCACCAAAGATCCTCAGACAGCACCTTCCAAACCCAAGACAACTTCCATAAGAAGATGAAGGTCAACAGACACATGAAAACACCACCACTTTCATGTTACTCTCCAAGCACTCAACATCCTGACTTGGAAATTTATTGCTGTTCCTTCACTCTTGCTGGGTCAAAATCCTGGAATGCTGTCCCAAGTGATATTGTGGCACAATCCACAGCAGGCTGACTACGGCAGTTCAAGAAAGCAACTCACCACCACCGTTTCAAGAGTAACTGGGGAAAGGTAATAAATGCTGGCCAATCAACAATGCCCACACCCCATGAATGAGGAAAAAATGGACACGTTACAAATCCAGCCATAACTCTTTATTTTGTTTGGGAACCTTTGATCTAGCTCATCTTCAATTCCTTTTGTAAATCCAAATACACCTCGTGTACGGATTCCCCTTACCCGTACTGCTTGTTAATTCCTTAACGAGTTAGTCAAGCACGGCTTCCTTTTCACAAAACCATGTTGACTCTACCTGATTGTGTGGAGATTTTTTAAGAGTATCTTGCATTAACATCCTTCATCATAAATTATATCATTTTCCCGTGGCTTGTTGTCACCAGCCTTCTGTCTCCCTCTTTTCATGAAAGAAAAAGTTAAATTCATTCCTTTCCCATCTGATAGGATCTTTCCAATACCTAGGGAATTTTGGAAAATTAAAATTAATGCATCTCTTTATACAGCAACTACATCATATAGAACCCTGGGATGAGGTCCATCAGGACCTGGGAACCCCTCAGCTTTTAGTTCTAATAATTTTCTTAGTATTTCTTCCCTTTCTCCTCTTGATATACAATTATTTCTGGATTGTTACTTGCATTTTCATTTACACCTGCATGCAGATGTTAAAAAAAAGTTCGGTTCATCTGCCTTTTCCTTATCTTCCATCGTTAATTACACAGATGCACTCTCTAAAGGGACAGCACACACTACTCATTCAGTTTTTAAATACTTGAATGAGTCTTACTTTTTGTTTATATATTTCTATTTAATTTTTCTTGTATTATACTTTCTTCCTCGCAGTGTTTTTTCATTATTTTTCACTGTTATTTTTCATATACTGTTCAATCTTACGATCTGGTGCAAATCTTTGCAGAATTGTGCATTTTTTCTTTCAATTTGGCATTATCTTTAACTTCCTTAGCAAACCATGGAATGTAAATCCTTCCCCAAGGTTCCTGTGTTCTCACTGGAATATATCCGTTCTGAAAGTTATGAAATCATAGAATTATTGAATTCCTGCATTGTGAGCCAGGCTATTTGGCTGATCAAGCCCACACTGACCCTCAGCAAAGCATCCCACCCTATCCCTGTATCTGTACATTTTCCATGGCTAAGCCACTTATCCTGTACATCCCTGGACACTATGGGCAATTTAACATGGCCAATCCATCTAACCTGAATTTTTTGGACTGTGTGAGGAAAACAGCAGCACTCAGAGGAAACCTACACAGACATGGAGAGATTATGCAAACTCCATTTACACAAAATCAAATGCTAGCACTGTGAAGCAGCAGTGCTAACCACCGATCGACCATGCTCATATTCTCAATACACTTATAAATGTCTGTTGCTGCATTGCTACTGACCTGTCTTTTAGCTTAACTTCCCAGTTCATTTTTGCACTTTCCAGATCACTTTACTTGAGTAAGCAAAGTTAATATCAAGTGAAACCTCCCATTGTATCTCTAACTGCTGCGTAGCCTATGACTTGAATCTGAACTGTTTATACCAGCTTCAATACCATCTCTGAAATGGTACATTTTCTTTTATTATCTATTTATTCCCTGCACTTTCCATTTTGTTTTTTTTGCATTTGAGTGTTCTATTATAGTTATTTTTGATCAATCTGTTCAGAGATTTTATCACAAACTTCTGGAGCAGGAGGGACTTGAACCCAGGTCTCCTGGCCCAAAGAAGGGACACTACCATTGTGCCTCAAGACACCTCACTTTTTCTATTGTAAATTGATCTGAATTGTTTTGAGATGTTCTTGTTGCTCTTCAGCCTGTCCCAAAGTCAAACCGAATGGGTACATCACCTTTCTCATTGACCTCAATAGTTAATAAGAAAACCCAAGGCACTGCAAGAGTAGCTGGATTCTTTTGTGTACATGAACTTATTTTGGAACACATGTCGCCCCCAGGCCATCAGAGCACCAGATAACAGCTCTTGTGAATGGATAAAGTTACTTCTGTTACTAGACTCTGACAGGGTCATGCAATTTTGTACAAGGTAACCTGGTAGTTGTCAATTTGTGACATCCAGCCATCTTCCTAGGGTCGTGACAGAGTAGCTATGAGGGAACATAGGTTATCATCCAACAATATTACAATGCTGAAGCAGTACAAGATCTAATCAATGCTGGAGAAGATGATGGAGAAACAGGTCAGGCAGCATCAGAGGGGTAGGACCGTCGACATTTCTGGTCAGGACCCTTCATCAGGACTGGGGATGTGGAAGGGAGCTCAGAAATAAATAGAGGGGAGGGGTGAGGCTGGTGGAATGTAGGTGTGGTGGTGATAGGTGGATGCAGATAGGGGGTTGTGGAGATTAGTCAATGGGAAGTGTACGGCAGATAGGTGAGAAGGAAGATGGACAGGTTGTGTCAGGTCAAGGAAGTGGGGATGAGGGGGAGGGCTGGACATGGGATGAGGCTGGGGAGGGAAGATTTTGAAGCTAGTGAGTTGTATGTTGAGGCCATTGGACTGTAAGCTCCCACGGTGGAATATAGGTGTTGTTCCTCCAATTTTCCTGTGACCTCATTGTGACATTGGAGGAGGCCCAATCTTTGTGTGACCTGATTGTGTTCCCCAACCCCACGCCCCTCCCCATTTATTTCTGACCTCCCTTCCCCCTCCCTAGTCCTGATGAAGGATCCCAATCCGAAACACTGACTTTCCTGCCCCTCTGATGCTGCCTGGCCTGCTACGTTCCTCTAACTCCACGCTGTATCGACTCTGACTTCCAGCATCTGCAGTTCTTGCAATCTCCTGGAAATGACTGGATACAGCACAAGGCTGCCACAGGGCAGGTACAGGTGTTGGCAGGATCCCCATTATGTCCCCACAATGGGCATTAGAGTGGTGTGTTTTCCCTTATATTTAAATTTTAATATTAGTTTGTGTCACCCTAATCTGGCACTCTTTGTTCCAATAACTTCTGACTGACCCACTAGCAATAGTCTTGGTACTCCCAGTACTCGCAACCAGTCTGTACTCTTTAAAGCATAAGGATCATTCATAGCAAAACTGACAAAGAAGCTGGGATTGTATTAACAGGAACTAGATCATTGACATTCTCTAAATTTATTTTTTCAATTCATTTTTTGTTGCGCAACACTTTTTAAACATGTTTAAAAACTCTAGTGCCAAACCTAACACATGAACTCCCGTTCTCTGGAAAATTCTGTAGGCCAGCAAAGACTTAGTCCTAAACAGGTCTGTCAGTCTCTGAATACTCCAAATGACATCAATAAATTAAACAAAACTTAATTAGGGAATTGTGTTGTTTGGTTAGTGTGAAAATAAAATGTGGTTTTGTAATGGGAACAAGAGGCGTTGCAGTGTGTTCTTGTGGATGGAAGTTTACAGATGCAATGGTGTACCAGCTTTTGACTGTGATTAAGGAATGGGTAAAAGAAATGTTGGGAATTTTTCAGACAGATGAAGAGTGAAGATCAGTCCTCATCTTTGCTCTCCTTTGGGGCCAGGAAGATGCTGCTACCTTGAAACTGTCAGGTGATCCAGTGAGACACAGATCTCCAGCTCTGCTGGATAAATGCCCGAGAGAAACAATCCATGGGATCAGTATTTCTACCTCTACCCTGAACTCTATTGTATAGTGAAATGATACACATGCCCGATACCATGAGGTATTCCTGTATGATGTCTGGACACCAACCCCTGGTAGTTTGGAATCAGAGTATAATGCTGCCACCAGACCTCTTTAGTATACTGGACAAAGGAATTGTTCAGTAGTCTGTGATGGAAGATGGACCATGTATAAGTCTCAGCAGAAGATGTTCCTGCCTTCATTCCATCTCAGTCACATACAGGTTACATTATGTCTGAGGAATATGTCATTATTAATAACAGGTAGCGAAGAGGCGGCTGTCTCCATTTGGAGACTATGCAAGACTCCAACTAAGTCCCCAAGTAGAGGCTATTTGAAATGATCAGACTGGGTGGAGCTCAACATAGCCCACACATTAACTCTTTCAGGACAATTATCTTATACAACATACGTCCTCCATCAAGAACGATAAGGAAACCATCTGCGAACCCGAAAGCAGCCCATTTCTGAAGCAAGCTCTGTTTCTAAAAGTATGACTGTGAACTGTGAAAGAAGAGAATACAGCCTTACTTTAAGATGCACATTCTCACTTTAAATAGGCCCCGAATAGCCCTGTAGCAACAGGATAGAGAACATAAGGGATATTTCCTGACATAACCTGATGGGCATCCCTCTGCTGTGTAAAACAAAGATGAAACAGTTTCAGTGAATGAATGAATTAATGGTTTTATTGTCATGTGCATTTTACAATGAGAAATACAATAAAACACAATGAAAAGCTTTCATTCATCACCACAATACAAAATAATTTTGATAGTTTAAGAACAAGATATATGAAAAGATATAGCTTAAGGAGAAGTCCATTTATATTCGAGTTCTGAGCTGCCTTCTATGCCAGACCAAACTAACATTGAAATCACTGATCTTCAGGCACTATCTTTCGCTGCTGGACTGATTCACCTCTGTCGCTGCCTGCATCAGAAATGGTTTGGCCTCGTGCTCTTGGTGATATGAGAGTTTCTTGATTTTGTCAGCTGATTCTCATCACAAGGTAAAACTAGGACTAAGGATAAAAGGGACTGAAAAAGAGTTATTCATGAATAAAGTGAACAAAGGAATAGAAGCACAAAAAATAATATAGGAGCTGAGATAGAAAGAGACAAAGAAGGAGAGAGAGCAGAGAAAGATTGGAAGGTAGGGTGAGATTATAAAATCTGACAGGACCAAAAGAGAATATTGCACCCATCAAAGCCTTTACTAGCTCTTGTCACTGTTACCTTGTAGTTTCCTCATCCTCAGGCATCTGCTCTAATCTCTTGTAAAATTATTTACGAAATCAGCTTCCACTATGCAAATAAAACATTCTTAATTCTCATAATCCTCTGCAAGAAAACAAATTCTCCTAATCTCCCAACAAGATCTTTTATTAATGATTTGAAACTATATTCTTTAACTCTTGACCCATTTGCAAAGTGGGACATTTTCCTCCTATTTGCTCTATCTGTGAATCACCTGGAAATCTTGAAAGCACCATATATACAGTAGCTTCAGAAGAAGATGTCTTACCAATACCTACTCGAAGCACATTAGATAAAGGTGAGAAATGCTGGCCTCACAAGAGAATGTCACATCCTTTAATGAGTATTGTTTTAGAAAGATTCCTGTCTCTGTTTATTCACTGCCTGCTGCTGAAACCCTCATCCATGTACTTTTGTTAGCACCAAACTTGTTTGGATGAGACTGAAGATACAGGAACTGATGAAAGACTTTACAATGAGCTGTTATGTGAGTGGAATTGTGTCATTCAGGTCTACTAAGAGCTTGGATTGCAGGAAATCAGCAACTGCTGTCTCTACCAAATAAAGACAAAACATTCAGGATTAGTACATGCATTGATAATTCCAAATAAGGCATGCACTGGGCAGAGAGACCTATGTATATAGCAGCTCAGAAGATTCCTGATTTTTCAGTTGAACTTTGGAGAATAACACTGCCTGAGGTACCCTATGTCAGGAGGTGTGGTGAAGATGTCGATAAGAGTTCCAGCTTGGACAGTTGCCAACTTTCTTGGGTAATAATGTTTGAGGTTAGTTACAGAACCCAGGGTAGTGAAAGACAGTGATAGAGTTATCTCTAGTATCTCCAGTTGTTAAAAGCATGTGTTATTTGTTTAAACACTTAATAAATTAATTGAGTTTTATCGAGCTCTAAGCGTCTCTGCTGTATCTTTGTCTATGTATATACTATCATCTCACGGAGACAGGCAACACTTGAATGCACTAATACGATCATAGCTGATCTTCCATCACTAACCTTGTGAGAACTTGAGGCCATGCAAAACTCTGCTGCTGTTATGCTAACACTCATGTGGAGCTTCCTCCGAAGCCTTGTAAACCACCATCTCCATAACTCTCTTAGCCCTAATCCCCTCTAAGAATACTATGTTCTTTCAATTGTGACTTTGTGGGAACCCCAAGTTTAGCCACCTCAATAGTGAATGCCAAGTATTTTAGGCCCTAACTTTGAGACAGTTCTTACTACTTATTGACCTCTCTCTGTCTCTTCCTCTATGTCTTTAAAAACCCATTTGTTACATGATATTGTGAACTGAATTTTGATAGAGATGGTCAGATCCTGCTGCCAAGGCTGGAAACAGGGTCTGACCTCATATAGTCCAGCAACATGAACCAAGTGGTGACTAAGTAACAGGCTATCCACTGGATGATGGCAACTTGCCCCCTCGCTCCTGCCAGTCCAATCAGAGGGTCAACACTTCAGCAGTCTCAGAATTGACACTACTTGTCATGGACAGTGCTGAGGCAGCATCACAAGAGACAGTTGCCTTAACACTGAGCCACCTGCAAAGACTCAAGATTTCTGAGGGCATTTGCCAGCAGACTATGAATATCCTAAGAACCCACTGGAAAGCCACTTGGGTTTATTAGAGTGCCTCTTCATGTAGCAGCAAGCCTTTATGAAGCTAAAAATAATGGTGGAGATGGTTGATTACACTAAATTCAACAAAAAGTTATCTGAATTCAGATGGGCTACTGATGTTCCAAATGCTGACAGGATTCCCTGGCAATAGGACAATGTAAGGCTCCCCTACTGAAGCCGTTCCCCAAACATGTTGCCAGGTCTCCACCTCCCAGCCCAACACTGCAGAACTGAAAAAACCCACTCCCAATATCTCCATATCTGGCTGTATATTCAAATCTTTTGCTCCTTAGTCATGCCTTTTAACATTTACTGCAAGAAAGCCGCTGTAAAGATACAAGCTGTTCTTACTGTATCTTTAAGCTGGTTAAGCAGATGTGATATCCATCAAGGCAAATTGGATTGTCTGCTATCACCTTACCGATCATTGTGAAATTATTGCAGTTCTTGCCTCAATGGTTTGCTGTCCTGGGTGACATAGTTGCCTGCGATGCCTCTAGTGGTGCGCAGAAGTTGTGCTTGCCATGTTCGCTGCCACAAATTTCCAACAGTCTATATTTCTTGTTGTTTGTTTGCTTGAGGGGGATCTGCATGTTCAAGTTAATTTAATTATACATCCTCTTCTGTAAGTTGACTTGATAGCCTGGTGTATTTGAATTAGCTTTATTAATAGAAAAGCATGATCTTTAGTGATCCCTACTATTATATGTGTTATAGACAAAATGTACATAAGATAAAGTTATTGTACTCATATTGTGAAGAAAATGCACATTTTTACTTTTAGTGTACAATGTAGTATATAATGTATGTATGCACATAAATTTGTAAATATAAATCTACTTCAGTCACATATTCCCCAGAACCACTTTTTCTCTAACCATACTAGGGTTTTTAAAATATCCTTGAGAATCACAAAGATTGAAAGAGATAATTTATGCTGGTTTTCACACGACAAGGGCAGAATGGGGTGAAAGAATTTCTTAATCTTGTGCTGCAATTTTATTCCTCAAGAGGAATATTTCAGAATATATGATGTGTTACATTATAGTAATCCATTTATAACCAAAGGTTTTTAAGTATCAAGACAAATTACATTCCTTGTGAGAATTGAGACATTTTTTATAATGAGTGCCCAAACTAATCATTATATTCTGCTCAAAGTTAGTTCAGCCGAAATGTAAAGTTAATTTACAATGAAATATTACTTTGTGTGGATTCATTTCAATAGCTGCTGGCCTGTGCTCCAGACATGGGAAACACAGAGACAATGTAGAACATTTCGGACTATACTTTCTGGGTATATTTTTGTGTTGTTTTGTCACTTGATTGCTTTTCAGAAAATACGTTTTACAATCCATCTGCTGGCTGGAAAATCAATGGGTGGGTTCCTGAAGGAACTATTATAGTTGAGCAGCATGCCTATCAGCAGTGTACCTGCTGCATACCAACTCACACTGCCATGTCTTGACCACACGGAACATGGTTTAGCACAGTCTGTTACTTGTGGCCCAACTGAAGCATTCTAGAGGGCATTTACTCTCCATTTAAGTGCTTCATTCTGCCACTGCTCAGAGGTGATCAGGGACGTGGTCCGAAAGGCCAGCATCCAATATGTAGCACAACCTGCTTTAAAGTGCGGGTTTGGTGGCCAGTGGAAGCAAGGGTGCCTTCATTTTTGGGTCCTGAGGCAATCAAATGCCCCTTCTGCCACAGTTTCCCTCCCCATGTCTGAATTTACCCCACCCAGCGCAACATTTTCACAATCTCAATGCCCAGTTGGTTGGGAACTGGATGCAGAAAATCATGTGGATTAATGCCCAGTATTCTGGACTTGTAACATATATTTTTTATTTATTCATTTTTGTGGGATGTAGGCATCGTTGTCTGGCCAGCATTTATTACATGTCTCTAGTTGCCCTTAAGAAGATGGTGAAGAGCTGCCTTCTTGAACCACAGCAGGCCACCTGCTGTGGGTTGACACACAATTCCATTAGGGAGGGGATTACAGGATTTTGACCAAGCAACAGTGAAGGAACGGCAATATATTTCCAAGTCAGGATGGTGAATGGCTTGAAGGCAAACTTGAAAGTGGTGGCATTCCTGTACATCTGCTGTCCTTGTCCTTCTAGATAGAAGTGATCATGTGGATTTGAAAGGTGCTGTCGAGGAATCTTTGGTATGAAGAATTTCCTCCTCATTTCCCTGAGTTTGTCTGTCTCTTGTTCTGGGGTTATGTTCTTTGTTTCTTACCTTCTGGCTAGGGGAACCATCTTACCCACATTTATTGTAAGAATTTTGCAAGATTCAATAACCTCACTTCTTCTTCTTTGTTTGATTCTAAATTTCTCTCAACCACCAGGTTTAGGTCCTTTTCTGATGTCTTTATAAACCACTCTTCTGATTTACTGTAATCTTTAGCCTATCTTGTTAGCCATAGTTAATTTTCTCTTCCTGTTGTTTTTTGTGACCTATATATACAGATATATATTTGGTATAGATCATATAATGCCTCTTTGAAAGCTAGACATTGTCTGTCTACCATCAATTCTTCTAGTGCACTTTTCTAATCCGCAATATTTAACTTGTCTTCACACCTTCATAATTTCAGAATAAACTATATCACTTTCATAACTAACATTAAACTCTTATGTTATGGTTACCATTTTTTAATGGTTCTTTTATAGGAATTAGCCCTCCACTTTACATCATACTAAATCTAAGATAGCCTGATCTCTAGTTGGTTCCTTAAAGTGCTGCTCTAGAAACACACCTTACACGTATTCCAGGAATTCATCTTCCACAGCATAAGCAACAATTAAGTTTTCCCAGTTTGTATGTAAGCTGAAATCATGCATTATTACTGCATTACAGATATTACATGTTGTACATATGGCAATGCATACCATACCCAATGTTACTATTATAGTTTGGGTAGGATGCTCTTTGGAGGGTCAGTGCAGACTCAATGGCTGAATAGCTTTTATCCACACTGTAAGGGCTCTATGGTTCTAAGTTTGCATTTGTAACTTCTTTTTGCATTCTGATCCTGTTTGATTCTTGCCTTTGTTTTATTTTCTTCTTAGTTTGCTAATTTGTTTTTGACTTCCTGTTACCAATTCTGCTTCCCTAAAATTTGAGCTCCCTCTTAGCTTTCCATTTCTATTCTGATCTAGTTTATACCGTCCATAGCACCATTAGCAAATCTACCTGCAAGAATGTTAGTCCTATTCCTGTTAATGTGAAAACCTTTTTGTCTTGGACAGATTCCACCTGCTGCAAAACCAGTCCTAATGTTTTGAAAATCATATGTGCGCTCTCTTGTACTAATTCATCAGGCATTTGTCCAGCCCCTCAATCTTCTCTAGCCCATGGCACTAGGCATTATCTTAAGATTACAATTTTGGAGGCCCAGCTTCTAACTTCCTTATATCTGCTTTCAGGACTTTAATACTCTTTAAAACTAAGGTTAAAAGGTGCACCATGACTGCTGGCTATTTACCCTCCTCCTAAAGAATATCCTGTGGCCTCTTTATAACACAACATTGTGAACTACTGCTGTCTTGGGTTTCTGGAGGAAACATGATTATGTTCAAAAAAGCCACATGGATGTAACTTTGAAAGGCATATATTTCCATAGAATCCCTACAGTGTGGAAACAGGCCATTTGGTCCAACAAGTCGATACCTACTCGCTGAAGTGCATCTCATCCAGACTCATTCACTCCCCTACCCGGGCAAGTACAGGGAGAATGTGCAAACTCCACACAAACAGTTGCCCGAAGCTGGAATTGAATCCAGTTCTTGGTACTGTGACTCAGCAGTGCTAAACACTGAGTCACCGTGCTGCCCTTTCATTGCTGCCATATCACCCTGCTCTAACTGCACAGACTGCCTAGTTTAGAAAACTGCAAGGAAGACACATGGACATATGGAGATCTGAAAGTGAAGTAAGAGAAGTAAATAGAACCTGGAACACACTCAATAATTCTCCTACATCATGGCTAATGGCCTTATTCCTTTACCCTGTAGTCCTGTATTTTTCTCTCTCATTCGTAGAGCAAACAATGCATTACTTGAGCAGCTTTCAGTATTCGAGTGGGACAATCATCCTGAAAGGATGAAATCCTTAAAATGTCAGTTGGTATTAGCTACTTACTATCGAGGGTGTCTTTCCCCTGGCTATGGAAACCCCCAAACGAGGAATAGATTTTCCCACCTTAAAATTATAGAGCCATGTAAAATTTATTTATGTCTCATATTGATAGCCTTTCAGTCTTCTCCTGTGTGGCAAATGCAAATCCAACTTTTTCATTTTGACCTCATCTGAAAATGGAATGTCCCTTCAGTGAGTCTCAAAGGTCTTGGTTACAATCAACTCACAGGAACTCTATCCTTCCCTAGGTAGTGAGAATAACATGAGGTACACACGTATTGCTGATGATGAGAAGCAATCAATGGTCTATCAGTGGAAAACCATCAATGTATAATGAGCCAAGAACCACATGACCCTGGGACAAAACACAAGCCATCCCTGAGTGAAAGTTACTCCTACGTCCACATCTGACTTCAACTGCACCAAATATGTGTGATCCACTGGTTCAGTTTAGGAGATCCTATTTGATGTAATCTCTGCCTTTACTCCAAATATATACTCTCGTATCAACTATAAGGCCTGTTGCTTAACCACAGCAAAGCATTTATTAAGATGCTTAAACAATTAACTTTCCAATGAAGTACAAGAGCATGACAATATAAAGCTGGAGACTCACATTATATTTTAAAAAAAACTACCATAACATATTTCGGGCAGTTGAAATGGTTGCACTGATGTTAACATAACCAATTTAAACTTACTAGTTTGAAACATTGGTTGATGATTCTTTCCATAAGATTTACATTCTGGTACTGACATGTGAAGTAAGCATTGATTATCATTTATAAAAATTAGGACTTGCATAGAACACAGAAGGTTTGTAACAGTTGCTTAGCATTCTGCCGCACATTCATTAGATCCAAAGACCAAGTTTACAAATTCACAGAGAATGTGTTTTATTTTTCAATAGCTTATTTATGTACCTGGGAAAATAATTAGACAAAAGCAAGAGCCAGCAGTACAGCCAGCTGCCTTACATTTAAGCACTAATACAAGCATTGAAATGAGGTTAATAAAAAATAATGTGAAAACACAAGACAGGTGTTGCAGGTAGAAATATTTGCCATCCCAGTTCATAGTGTTGGCTGGCAGTCAGAACATGTTTAGCTAGACCTGTGACAATATTAGAGGACAATTACTTCCCATCTGGCTTTAATTTTATTGGCATTCAAATACTTAAAGCTGAAATATCACAAACTTGTTTACAAAACCATGCTTACATTTCTGTCCTGGGCCTGCTGCAATGTTCCAATGAAGCACAACAAAAGTTCGAGGAGCAACATCTATTTTCTACAGAGACACTTTATGATGTTGGGGTTTCAACATTGAATTCCATAGCTTCAGAACCTGACCGCATGATGTCATTTTCTCTACATTCTCTCCCTCCTACCCCGGTAGGGCCTATCTTGTGTCTGGTAGAAATTATTTGGACCTTCCATTTCATACCTTAACTCACATCCATTTCTATATCACCTGTTATCTTCTTTTCCACCCTTTTGTCTGTTCTGCCGGGTCTCTGCTCCTGTCAAAAGTGTAAAAATATTTTCAACACCATTCACTTCTGAAGAAGAGTCAGACTGGACTCATTTAATGAAACAAAGACTTTGCTTCTCTCAGTGCAGATGCTGCCATGATCTGCTGAGTTTCTCCAGTATTCTGTGAGTTTGTTTCAGATTTACAGTACCCACAGTATTTTGTCATTGTCCACAAAATTGCCTGTGTTTGGCAGAGATTGCAGATCCTGAATTCCACCTGTTAAGATTATTCTTCATGATAAATTATGCAAACAAGAACAGAGGCGTCCTCAACACAGATTTCTTTAAATAACAGGGCAATAAATTAAGTTCATTGGCTGGGGAAAGATAAATTTGCTTTGGGAAAACAAATAGGTTTTTGTAATCCTTACCTTCAGCTCAGAGTTGTGCATTCTAGGTGCTGAGACTATCTGATTGCACATAGGCAGATAAATGGCAGAGATATTACAAAAGTGATGTTTTAAAACATTTCTCAACGAGAAATAGACACCTCCACCACTGATCGCACAGATTCTCAGAGGTCAATCACTGATGGCATCTTAATTGTTGAATAAATTAAGACCATAAGTCCATAAGATATAGGAACAGAATTAGGTCATGCAGTCCATTAAGTCTGCTTCACCATTTGATCATGGATGTAATGTTTCTTAATCCAATATTCTGCCTTCCCCCGATAATCCATAATGCCCTTGCTAATCAAGAACCTATATCTCTCTGTCTTAAATACGTTCAATGACATGCCTTCCACAGTTGTTTGCGACAATGAGTTCCACGGATTGACCGCTCTCTGGATGAAGAAATTTCTCCTTATTTCAATTCTAAAAGATTGTCTCTTCACTCTGAAACTGTTCTTTTGGGTATAAGTCTCTCCTACTAGAGTAAACATCTTCTCTACATCCATTCTATCCAGCCCTCTCGGTATTCTTAAGTTTCAATGAGGTCCCCTCATCCTTCTAAACTCCATCAAGTGCAGACGAATGGTCCTCAACCACTCCTCATATGGAAGTCCTTCATTCCCAGGATCATTTTTGTAAACACCCTTTGGACCTCCTCCAATGCTGGCCAATCTTTCCTTAGATATAGGGCCCAAAACTGCTCACCATATTCCAAACACGGTCTGGAAGAGACTTCTACAGCCTCAGAAGTATATCCTTGCTCTTGTATTCAAAATGAATGCTAACATTGCATTTGCCTTCCCAACTACGTGTTAAGCTTAATAGAATCCTGAGCTAGGACTTCTCAGTTCCTTTGTGCTCCAGATTTCTGAAGCTGTGTCCTATTTACCGAGTGGTCTATGCCGCTATTCTACCTACTGAAGTGTATCATCTCACATTGTCCCACATTACATTCCATCAGCCATCTCTTTGTTCACTCTCTTAGACAGTCCAATTCCTCTTGCAGCCTTCTTGGTTCCTCAACACAACCTGCCTCTCCACCTATATTTGTGTCATTTGCAAACTTAACAATAATTCCCTCAGTTTCTTCATCCACTGGCCCTTACAGAGTTACACTAGTCACCAGCTGCCATCCTGAAAAAAGCCCTTTATCTCCATTCTTTGCTTTCTACCAGTCAGCCAATCCTCTATCCATGCCAGTAGCTTGTCCCTAACATCATAGGCTCTTATCTTGTGCAGCAGCCTCCTGTGTGGCACCTTGTCTTACTAAGTAAGGGACTTTCAAACTTGGAGTTTTATTTTAGCAGTTGTTATGGGGATGACATATTTCTTGATCATGATTCTGACTCAGCCTCAATAAAACAAATTAAGCATTCACCTAACGGGGTTCAGCTCATTCATTATGATTCCAATTTGTTCTACTTTCCATAAATTCTGCTTTGATGTGAAAAGATAATGAATTAATCTGTTATTTCATAGCAGATGTTGAAGCAATTCACTCCATGATAGTTCTTTCTCTGGATGCAAATATGAAAAAATCCTCTAAATGTGAACACTTTGTGAGGCATTATCATGAGCATCATGTTCCTGATGCTTACAGATGTATGTGTGTGATTAGATTCTGGAATCTGTGCTGATGTTTTCCTGTCTGTACAATGTTCAGCATTTAACAGCAAGAGGTCAGGTTGTCACATCAAAAAAAAATGAGTCTTTAGTTCATCATACACAAATTTCGCCTAAGAACAAGGATAGACATCTGCAATGGTTTAGGAAGAAAGGATTTACAGGCCTTGCTTATTTTTGTGATGACAACAATAATGAATCATCAAAGCACTTAATATGATTTTATCTTGCGAGCTATGCTGCACAATCTGCAAGGGGTGTTCTGGTCTGTAGCCTGAGAATCTGATGTGTCTATAAGCACATTTGATGGAGATTGCTACAGGGATCAGAAATAATATGAAGGATGTTTGTCTTTTATGGAACAATATGGATGATCTTGATGTTACTCATAATTCAAGTACTCATCACTAAGTTGAAATTTGTTCCACAAAAGACAAACATCCTTCGTTTGTTTTTCTTCCCTGTAGCAGTCTACTATCAAATATCTTCTTAAAGATTTTCTACGCGACAGATCTATACTTCCTACTCACTCATGAGGGACACCTCACACACCTCTCTTGTCCCTGCAACTACACTAACTCCTCTTCCATACAATTCATCATACTCACTCCTTCACCTTGCCTCAATGCAGGAAAACTTGACCAAATCTACAGACGAATGTCTCCACAGCACCTCGGCCCACATTCCTGTAATCCTTTGATTGGTGGAACGTCAGCTGCAGGTCTGACAATGGCCCATTTCCTGGATTCCAAGGACTTGATGTCTGCACTCTGGTGGGACCAAATAGCTGACTGACCATCACTCACCCTCTGGATAGGAATTGGATGAGGCCTTAGACAGAATGTGGCAGTACCCTGACTGCCTGTAGGCCAAAATGACTACACTAAAGGCTAATTTTTCTGACATGCCCATTTGGATGAAGAACATACAGTGTGCCTGCTGTGTAAGCTACCGGCTCATGTTGCAGGTCTGACATTGATGTAGTCTGCTGTTGTACAGCAACATGTCCCCCTTCTTGATTTTTCAGTGTTCCTGCCTCTGGTTCACACTAAAAATACAATGCAAACTGCAGAGGCTGACAACTTGCGTTAGCACTGAAAATCCTATGCAGTGAAAGGTAATGTAAGCTACAAAGGATGGTAGGCTTCAAGTTAGCACAAAGTGAATGAGCATTAAGAAACTAAGCTAAGAGATGTATCATGTGTAGATGCAAGAAGCAAACCATAATATTCCTAAGCTTCAATGTGAATTCCTGAAGGGTTGAACCATTGTGTGAGTTGGCCTGAAAGCAACCAGTGCAGGAAGCAATTAAGAAGGCAAATGGTATATTGGCCTTCATTCCAAGAGAATTAGAGCTCAGAAGTAGGCAGGTCTTACTGCAATTATACAGGAACTTGGTGAGTACTGTGTGTAGTTTTGATCTCCCTACTTAAGAAAGGGTATACTTGCCATACAGAGAGTACAGTGCATGTTCACTGAACTGATTCTGGGGATTGCAGGGCCGATCAACTGAGCCTATATTCATTTGAGTTTAGAAGAATAAGAGACGATCTGATTGAAACCTACAAAATTCAAACAGTGTTTGATAGACTCGATGTAAGGAGAACGTTTTCCCGGGTTGGGCATTCTGGAATCAGAGAACACAGTCTTAGGCTTCATGCCAATGCTTGAGCACTAATTACTTTTAATTTTACTGTGCCATTTAAATAGAGTTATATAATCTGGTTAACATGAAGCATATTTGCCTCAGCCTACCCCTCCTAAATAAGTTTCAGAGATAGTAGGAACTGCAGATGCTGGAGAATCTGAGATAACAAGGTGTAGAGCTGGATGAACACAGCAGGCCAAGCAGCACCAGAGGAGCAGGAAAGATGTCTAGGCACGAAACGTCAGCTTTTCCGCTCCTCTGTTGCTGCTTGACCTGCTGTGTTCATCCAGCTCTACACCTTGGTATCCCTCCGAAATAAGATTGTTTTTCAACTTATTTTGTCATTGGATACATATTGGCTGAATTTTCCTAACACTTGAACATTCTGAACAATGTGCAGAAAGTTTCAAAAATACAGCAGAAATTAAACAATCAGATCTTCATTGTTAAGAAAAAAATTCCAATCTTTCTCTCAAGAAGCGGTAACGACCTTATTTCTACACATTTGAAATTTTTATTAGCTAAACCTGACACAATTCTATGCAGCTTCTTGCTCTACTTCCGAAGAAATAGATTTCACCAATTCCTGACATGCAAGCCAGAATGCTTACCTTTCAAAAGCAGCTCATTGCTTGATTCTCTAGGTCTATACACTACTCTGCTTTCAATACAAAGTTCCTGAACCGTCTTCTTCTAAAGTTAGTCCATTAGGTAGGTATCACCAAACGACTAACATTTGGAATTGACATGAGGAAAATTTCTTCACTCAAAGGATATTGAAACTGTGGAATTCTGTACCACAGAAGGCTGTGAAAGTCAAGTCCCTGAATATATTCATGACAGGGATAGCTTTTTTTAAAAAATACTTTAAATGCATCAAAGGGTATGGAAGAAAGTGAGAAAAGTGGAATGGTGTTGAGATGGAGGATCAGCCATTACATTGAATGGTAGAGCAGGCTAAAAGGACTGAATCCTATTTCTAGTTTAAATGTGGTAAGGAGTGAGCTGGTGGTTTAGTGATGCCTCCATTCACTTTTCTTTCCTCCCCTCCTCTTCCTCCACCTTCTCCGATGTAATTGCTGAATTTCGCATGGCAAGAGCTGCATCAGGATGAAACTGGGTTGTGGATGCTCTAGCAGGCCATGGCCACCTTGGACACATATTCATTTGAATAATATTCCATCTTCAAGTGATCATAGAATCAAAGAATCCCTACAGTGTAGAAGCAGACCATTCAGCCCATCAAGTCCACACTGCCCCTCCAAAGAGCGTCCCACCCAGACTCGCCCTCTATCCCTGTAACCTTGCATTCCCTAAGGCTAATCCACCTAACTTGCACATATTTGGACACTATGGGACAACTTAGCACAGCTAATCCACCCAATCTGCGCATCTTTGGACTATGGGAGGAAACTGGAGCACCCAGAGGAAACACATGTAGACATGGGAGAATATGCAAACTCCACACAGTTGCCCAACAGTGGAATAGAACCCAGGTTCCTGGTGCTGTGAGGCAGCAGTACTAGCCACTGAGCCGCTGTGCCACCCCAAGCTAACAACTGAGCCAATGAACAGCTGACCTGTAGGTTACAAATGATGATAGCTGGCTCCACCATAATCCTCATTGCTGCATGCCCTCAGGATAGTTACTCCATCATCATGCTGGGGAGAACAGATGAAAGTCATTTGTCCAAAGCAAAACAATATTCCTTACACCCCAGCAATCAGCCTTGGTATTTTCAGTGGTATGAATATGGTGGTCATCCACTGTATGAAGGCATCTTAACTCCTGTGAGGATAGCAGGAACGAGTGAGGTGATCTTCTGGTAATTGTCAAATACAGACTGACCAAATACTGATGGAGTGGTTGCCAATGGATTAATGTTACAACTCTGTGATAATATGTGGGAAGACCATTTTTAGATAAATTCGCCACAAACCATTGGAGATCGTACCTGGCTAAGTTGTATTCTCACACACTTGTCTTTCTTTGGTCAATGACATATTCCTCTCTCTCTATTATGGTTCTGGTCACAGTTCAATTTTCCACATCCTGCACCACCTTCACCAGCCCCTCTACACCCAGCCCAAACATAATGCAAGATAAGGAACTCTGCTGTTTCCACATAGAAGAATCTAATGACAGAAATATTTATAGTGACATGATCTTGATCCTCAGCCTTCTGTGCAGTTGCAGACATGTTAGCAGGAGTTGGCCCAGTTCCTACGTACTTGATGCAACACAAGCAGCTCCAATCTTGTGACTGGCTGAAGCAGAGTTACAGGATGTGCTTCATAAAAGCATGAGGTGGACAGGACCTACAATTTGGAGCTCATAGCTGATCGCACACTGCTTCCCCTCTCTGCTACCTCAGCTTTACTTCCATATTATCCTGCAGCTTTAGGGACTGTTACCATGTTTCCCATTGCTGAAACAGGTTTCATCCTGACAGGGCAACAATCTGCTCTGTTGTCTTTAACAGGATGGAGCAGTACTGCTGTTAAAATATCCAAAATGCCTCCAAATATGCAAAAAAAGAACTTCCACCTGCTTTCTGCTCTTGAAAGGCAGCCAATGCATCTTAGGTGGAAGACAGGTAGTTTTCATTAATTGGCACTTGTAAGAGAATTCCTCATGCTTTCAATGATTTTTTTTAACCTGCTACAGCCAATGACAAGCAGGTTAAATAAACCTTGCGTGGTTCAAAAGACAGATCTTGCATCTAGTAAGTGTTACAGGCTGATTGAAAAGCCAATCTCCTTAGCCCATGTACCTCCTGTGGACACCCAACATGCCCACAGAAATGGTCCGTAAAAATCTGGCTGGAAATATTTTGACTGCTATTGTTTACATTTAGGATTTCTGTAGATCAGCACCAGTGGCTATGTAAATTTTCACATTGTTTGTGTCCAATGCTGTTATACCAACAAAGAAGATGAAAAGAAACATTGTTTGACATTATGAAATTGGCACAGGGATGAGAAATTTCAGTTTTGAAAGTAGATTGGGGTAATGGTGACTCTTTTTCTTTGACAGGAAAAGCTAAGAGGAGATTTAGTTTGAAGGTTTCAAAACCATAAGAATGCTGGACAGAAAGGATAGGGAGAAACCATTCCCTGCTCAACGATCAAGAATGAGAGAGCACAAATGCAAAGTGATTTGCAAAAGAAGCAAATATGGCTTGAGGAAAAATGTCTCCATACAGTAAGAGGTTCGGCTCTAAAGTGTGGTGGAGGCAGGTTCAATTGAGGTATTCAAGAGAGCAGTGGATGATTATTTAAGTATAATGGTTATTCGGAAAGGGTGAAAAATTTCACTAGATTACGATGCTCATTTAGAGAGCCAGTGCACATACCCTTCTGTACCAAAACGATTCTGTGATATTTATACGTCCAATAATTTAATACACTGACTAATATTTTGGTTTGGATAGTTGCCTTCAGTCAGCATATCCTGCAAAAGACAGTAAATCGTATGGAAATGTTGGAAAGCTCTTCAGTCTATACCTTGTACCTGTTTACTTGATATTTGCTGAAAATCAAGTGGGTTAACTGGAGGAAATTTGGTTCCTTTTAAAATCCACATGCCACCCCCCGCTATTTTAAGGGGAAAAAGAGTATTAGTTCAATGTTCTTGTTCAATTTCAGGAAACAAATACACCAGAAGAATGAAAATAATATCATTCTGAAGCCTGAAGGTTGTGACGAAGATTTGCAATATATGATTGAACATTTGTTTTTGTAAATCTCTCTCATGATACATGAGATGAGAAGTCCAAACCATCACAGATTGAGTTGACAAAGGACATTAACCTGGTTCTTACTTTTGTTTGGTCGTTGCAGTGATACATGGACATTAGACATTTGTCCTATCAGTAATGGTTCAATTTTAAATCATATTATTTTCTTCCTTATTCTTTTGAAGGAGAAGGGTATCACTGGCAAGGCCAGCATTTGTTGCTCACTCCTGTTTGCCCTTGAATCAATAAGCAAGCTATTTCATTCCCAAAGACATTTAAGAGTCAACTACATTGTAATCAGTCTAGAGTCATATCAGACCAGGTTAGACCAGGTATGGAGATTTTGGAGAGTCTGGAGAGTACCAGAGTTTTGTTTTTATAGTAACTGTGATTGCTCTGTTACTGAGACTAGCTTTCAATGATAATTATTGGAGAGACTTGTTCTATTTGGTCCATGGTGGCTCGCAATGCCCATGTTCCTTCTAACTTTAACAGATTGTCTACTTGGATCAGAAATATTGAAGTCCAGAAAATACATCTTGATGCTTTGCCAGAAATAAGTAAGCTCAGAGAGTTGGAAAAGCTCAGCAGGTCTGGCAGCATCTGTGAAGGAGAAAACAGAGTTAACGTTTTGGGTCACTGGCCCCGAAATGTTAACTCTGTTTTCTCCTTC
>JAHRHZ010000009.1:43257856-43307581 GCA_024137785.1 Ginglymostoma cirratum
GAAGGAGAAAACAGAGTTAACATTTCGGGGCCAGTGACCCAAAACGTTAACTCTGTTTTCTCCTTCACAGATGCTGCCAGACCTGCTGAGCTTTTCTAGCAGCTTTGTTTTTGTTCCTAATTTACAGCATCCACAGTTCCTTCAGTTTTTATTAAGCTCAGATAGTTACTTTGTTGAGTATTTGGTCATTTTGCAGCTCTTTGGAGGATTTTCAATGCTGCCTAGAGTTTTTGACAACAAGACAAATTTCCAACTTTTTTCCAAAGTTAAATCAATTCTGTGTTGGACTACAATGCATAGACATTATATTAGTTTATCATAGGCTACTGGCTGACTGCAGTGGTCATGCTGTTGAGAGTTCTATCTTGCTGTGTTGTCACTGCCCGCAAGATTGATTTCCGGTGCAAATGGAAGCCACCTGTTCCAGAAGGTAAATGAAGCAGTAAAGGTTTTTCTTTTCTGTAGCCTCCTTTTAAATAGGTTAGATTCTTCTTTGCAGCCTGGTGTGTTGTATCTAGCTTCAACAGTAATGGGTCCTACTGTGTGAACTTAATTTGAGATGATGCTTCACTTCAACCTCAACAGTTTGCTATTTTATCTCTACTTCTTCTCAAACTTTGCAGCAGGTACAACTTTACTTTTTAAGTTCTCCCAATTTTCTACACAATTACTGGGGACTCTGAGCTTTTTGGTTGGAAAGGAGTGTTATCCCAGAATGGCTTGCATTTGTAGAATCTGTACCGAACCATAACTTTAGTTACAAATGGTAAATCTTGATGTTTGTTTCGCTTTCGCACCAGCTCTTTTCTTTTGTTGAATGTGAAGGTGCTGATGCTTCTATTCAGATCTTTCAATTCTTCCAACTCATTCTCCCACCATTTTACAGATGATGAACATAAACGTCAATTTCATCTGAACCCATTCTTCTTGCATTCATCTTTTACATGAACATTTACCAATCATACCCAAGGATCAGTGAAACTTAATATGGGTTCTATATTTGAAGGTAAGACTATTTAAAGTGAATGCTTACTAAGATCAATTATAGAAACATCGCAGAAGCCGTACAATGTGGAAGCAGTCCATTGGGCCCATTGAGTCCACACTGACCCTCCAAAGTGCATCCCACCCTGACCCACCTCACTACCCTATCGCCAAAACCCTGCTTTCCTATGGCTAACCCACCCCTAGCCATCACATCCCTGAACATTATGGAAAATTTAGCATGATCAATCCACCTAACCTGCACATCTCTGGACTGCAGGAGGAAACCAAAGCACCCAAAGGAAACCCACGCAGAAAAAGGGAGAATGTGCAAACTCCACACAGTCACCTGAGGGTGGAATCAAACCTGGGTCCCTGGTCTTGTGAGGCAACAGTGCTAACCACTGAGCCACTGTGCCACCCCTAATATAGTTGCTCCAATAGTACACCTTAAACTTATCCCTGACTGATAATTCATCAACTAAACACTGTATCTTGTTGAGGTGAGTACTGATTGTGAGTAGCTTAATATACACCCCCTTAAAAGTACATATCAATGTATTACAGAATCATACATTGCAGGAGAGACCCTTTAGCACACTGGGTCTGCACTGACAAAAATTACTTTAAGTCTACACCCATCCCATTTCCCAGGTCAACACAAATCAGAACAACACAGTACTGAAGATAACTGCAGCATCAGGTTGTTTAATTATTTTATCTTTAATGATTAGTCTGGGCTAGCATTAAATACAAACATGGAATGTGTAGGGATTGGAACAAGGTCAGCCAGGTGAATCTCATAGAATATGAGTTCCCTGATCTGGACTGTTAACCTGGTCCAATCAGGCAGTCCTGGCTGACAGATACAAACAAGTTGTCAGGAGGTCTGCTCACTGTAGGAGCCGGGTCTGTGCTAGCTGGGTCAGTGTCATGTACTAGGCATGTGTAAATAAAGGGTGATTTGGTGACAGGATGCCTGGAGTTATTTCAGAATGGACATATACACTGTTGCCATTAGTAAAATAACTGAACGTGAGCAACAAAGCAATTTTGTAGATTTTGACATCACAATGTTTTTATCATTAAAAGTACTTAGAAGTAGTACCTTATTGCGTCCCATTTTTGTTTAATGGTCATTATAAGACAAAGAGGAGCCGACTTACCAACAAATGATTTATTAACAGCAAGTTATGAAACTTTTTCATCACAAAGCAAACTTGTAGAAAATTAATTGAGAATCATTAGCTGTCTTGCCTCTTAAAATCAGACTGCATTTAAGGGATGTTTTTCTATGACATTTCAAATGGTCTAATATATTCATACCTTTAATGTAAGTTCTTGAATAACTAAAGTTAAGTGCAGTTTAACAAATTCCCGCACTACGAGACAATATTAGCATGCATGGTATGAGATACTGCCGTCGGCAAAATTAATCTGCAGTTCCTATTATCTCTGTGCAGCATGAGATATAGTTTTTGTGAGGATCTGAATTCAGTTTATAGGTTTATCAAGTAGGGTGTCCTGATAAACAGTGCACTGGAATCTACCCAATGGAAAGGTTTGTAATTTTAAAATAAAATTATTAATTCAATCAAAGGTATATTTTGCAGTTAAAATAATTAATATTATTATAATTAGAATCAAATTACTGTCATTTATATTTGTCTTCTTAAAGCCTTGGAAGAATATTTTAATTATTTTTCTGCTAATGCTGTTAGTGACGCATTTAAAGTTAATATTTAAAATATGTACCAGACTAAAATATAAATAATTTAAAATGCTCAAATTCTTTCTGAATAACTAAAAGTTAATTGAATTTTTTGGAGAGCAGAACATTGTCCATTAATCCTCGCACCTAATTAATGATACTACATGGGTATGATGGATTGGTTAATGAACTATATCAAATTAGATTAAATGTCATTAGTGAATATAACTCCAAGCTTTCACAGTCTTGAAAGTTACATGAACTGTTTTAGGCAAATTTGGATATTTACTGGCGTACCTAATTAATGTATCATGGTTTTGTGTTAAGTAATAAACTGCAATAAATTGTGTACATATCATGCAAGACACTTTTGTTCAATGTACTTTTGTGTAACAAAACCAAACTAATGTGAAATGTATGGCAATATGGGAACAAGATTCACAAGAAAAGATTTATTTTTGTTAATTTACATCAAACCTTACTCTAACAAAAGTGCATGCACTCTGAAAACTTTTGTTCACATCATCTGAAGCTTTATGGTTGATTGATTGATCTTAAATTGCAGCACAAGTTATATTATTTCATCTTGATGTTATATGCAGAGGCCAGAAATCATTACAGGAAATGCCCCTTACTGTCACATTAGTCTGTTAACAAGAATTTTGCAAAGTTTTGAATTGTCTGATGTTTATGTGCACATAATGGGACTTTTTGATCAAGTCAAAAGTTAGTGAATGTAGCTCAAAGCACAAATGTCTGACATTTAACACTGATTAGTAAATGCATTATATTTTACATGTCAATATATGCTGTCGTGGGTGAGTGTGCAAATCAGTCATCAAATTCAAGGAATTAAGAATAGCACAGTGATTTGCAAAGCTCCAGAATTTACATTATCTTGTGGTTTGCCTCATTCTTAACCTGCCCATTATTTTTACAAACTTATTGGATTTCACTTTAAGTGCCCAATACACAAGTCACAGGAAGTTATGTCTAGAAATTAACAGCCAAAACGTATTTCAAAATTATGATTATTATTATGGAATGCCAATGACTCTCAGTGGCTCACAAAGTCAATAACTGAAGCTGTTAAATCTTCACCTTTTTGGTAATTATTAGAGAAAAAAATGTCACGTATAATTTTTAGAAATTTTTTCAAATTTTTTATACCCTATTAATTCAATCTTAATTCCCTTTCCTTATTTCCATTTCTGTATCTAATTTTATACTGAATTTCCCATTTCTAATTCATTCTTTGCCTGTGGTATCCCATTGTTTATTTCTCAATTTTTAAATCCTGTTGGTAAATGAAATACGTGGTTGGCTCCATCACATATTAAGGTTACACATGTCTCAAAGCTCTTGTGGTATTTTATCAACTCACATTTCCAATGACTTATGCTGAAAATGGCTTTGACTTGATGGATACATGAAAAGTTTAACAATCTACACCACAAGATGTCCAGCTCCAGGAAGATTAGATGCAATGGATTCAATTAAATTTTTTGGGCCATGTGCCAGTTTTGTTGAGTTTCATAGAGGGCTTCTTTTTGTGTGGCTGTCATTGCAGTTTACTTAATACATCTCATGAACTACCCACCCTGCTCCTATGGTACTTCTCTTGCCCAGTTGTAGTCCCACTTTAAGACCTATCCACCCCGAATGAACTTGCTACTCATTGAATATCTGCTGAAAGAGCAGCATCTCTATCACCCAAGCCATCATTAAAAAGTTACTGTGTACTCAGGTGAGTACTGGCATTCCAAAGTTGCCCTGTTTGTTGAATGACGGTCTTTTAAGTTGTCTAAAAAGAGGAAAATGGTGCCACAATTCCCCGATTGGGACTTGGAGGCAGGAGAAGGTGCGGTGTTCCAGAGGAAAGTATTCTCTTCCCAGAAGACGAGTGGAGGAGGCCACAACAACAAACCTTGACAGTCTGGTCCAAGGTCACTACTTGGGTTAGTGCTGCATCTGCTGTTTGGAGGAATGGCCAGCAGTGCCACAAGAAGAACAATGACCTCCTCCATTCTGGAAGGGTGGGTGCTACATTCAATTCTATGTTAACTCACACTCCTTTTATCCTTGCTATTGCTCCCATTTCACACAAAGGCTGCCGCTTTCATATGCAACATCATCTCTAATTCTGTCCTGTTCCATATCAATTCTCTACTTCATTAACCCTGCATGGACTCTGCACTGTCTATTTAGCTCCCCAGGACATGTTGCCACATTACAACCACTTGCACCAACACTAACAGCTATGTCATTCACTTTCATTGCACTCAATCCCTCCCTGTCTCCCATTACAGGAGAAAACAGACCATAGTAATGTGGAAAGGGCCCGGATGGGTGGAGTGGTGCCCTACATTAGTCTCCTTACTCCCCTAGGAGGAGAAAACCTATCCCTCACAGGAAAGAACCGGGACCACTCATGGGGGGATGCAGAGACATCTATGTCTTAAGAAATACCACTTTTCATTTCAATGCCACTATCACAGTAACTCTACTTCAGTATTATTCCTCACACACCACTTCCAACTATTGGTTTTGACACCATCTCTTCCTTGTGCTTCCCTTGTATCGCAGGCACCAGTAGGATTTCCATGGTTTATGTGGAGATACGGTTACACCGCCAGAAGCCACCTCCTTAACCTTTGAAGAAGAGAGTTCAGAGGTGTCAGAGGAAGCTTCTGACCTTATACTGCCTGCAGTATAGACAGTTCAGACAGGGCCACTTCGATGGGAATGTCAGCATTAGAATGTTTGAGAGCACAATTTAGTCAGTATTTCATTACAACAGCTCCTCAGCTGGGCAAGGTGGAAAGGCTCCAGGATACTGGCACTCGAAGGGATGCCAGAGATCAGGCAGCTGCTCATTTCAAGACAGGAGACAACCCTTTGTTGTTTGAACCAGGGACGGGCATGAATACACTATGGAGACCCAATTGCTTCAAGCATGTGATTATCTGCTTACCTCAATGGAAAAGTTTACTGCTGCAAAAGAAAGCCAAGCCCAATAGTCTTGCAGTCTGCTGGATATATCCACAGACCCTGTACTCCATCATACCAGCTACTGGTCCACTGGAGGGATGGCAAGGGGGGAGGGAAGGAACCTTGCATTCACTCCAGGTACCCCTTCTGCATAAAAAGAGGAATGACCAGACTCAAATAGTCTGTGAGTTACCTGACCAAACCTCTGATGCCACCATGCTCCAATGTTGAACAGATTCCTTCTACTTCAGCTGTCGAACCTGGGACTACACTGAATCATATTGGGAGGGAGAGGAAGAAACCTTTTTAACGGCACTTTGGTGGCACAGTTGACAGTTCACTCTATATAAAATGTCATATTTGCATTAATGCCATAGTTTTGCTGTACACCTTTTTGTTGAGTCTCTGTGGGCCCCCGAATGTAATTATGCCAGCAAGATATCTCATGTCACGTCTGCTCAAGATGTTCCATGGATCGACGTCTGTGTTGAGAACCTACTGCATCAAGTGGAAGTAAGGTGAATAGGGTTTATATTGGGTGATGGGTTCTGCTGGCATCATTGTCACTCTTGATCAAACATCCTTATTCTTTCCCTGGCATCTTTGTGCCAAGGTGTTGGTGTGAATAAAGTGGTTAGTAATATCTGAAGGCTTGAGATGCACAGCATACATGGAGCTAATGATTTGAATGATCTGAGATTCAGAATCCTGTAGGTTTGTGTCCCGTATATGCATGGGCCTGTGTGTAATGTTCTTGCCCTCTAAAGGGTCTCACATTGGTGTGTCTTGCAGACTCTCCCTCACAGATTGAGAGACTGATCCTGCCTATACTGGGTGTGGTTTCAGCCATTTTCTTTTCTAGCACATGGAAAGTAACAGCAAGCTCACTCAGGGCAATTGTGTCCAAAGTTTATCTCAACAGGTCAGTTTCCAAACACTTGTAACTCCCATTGGCCTCCCCAACCAACCCAATCACATGAGTCTGCACTTGTCCATCTTTCAACCCTGTCCCTGGTCTGAGAGATGATCATACTGGGCATGGTCATACACAATGCACCCTTGAAGTCACGGTGTTCCTAACCCTGATGAACATCCCTCCACATTACCCCATTTCTCAACATGCTTTACCGTAGCCCACACATAGAAACACAGTTGCCCCTCCTTTGCTATTGTCATCCCTCTTCCCTAGCATACAGACTCCCCAAAGAATAAGTTCCTAAAGCCACTCCTATTCCTCACACACCAACTTGTCAGAGTTTCTCTGCGTAGACCTGATTGACTGACTACATTGATTGACCTACTTTGATCAAACTAACTGGACAGCCCTTGACAAGAAGCACCTTCTTTGATTAACACCTGTAAATCTCAATGACCACATTAGCTCTACCGTCCAGGCTGACTGCTATGGAACCACAGGACTTACCATGGTCCAGTCCCTGGATTGCAAAAGCACGACCCAATGAAATACTGACCAGATTTCTGACCATTACCAATCCCCTGAGTTGGAATAGGAGACTGCCCTTGACTTACCAGGACTCCCTGATTGTTGGATGTGTCCATGAATTCCAGTGAGGACTGTTCCATAACACTTTGTGAGATAGGCGCCTGCTTGTTGAACATACTGTGTACTTCCTGCATAAGTTGTTGATGCATGGCTAGCCATTGATGTGCCCTGTAAAGCAAGTCGATTCTTCCGAAATGTCCTGTAAGTGGATCAGAGAGATTCTATGAGGATCCTGAGGGTTTAGCAATTATTGGATGTCAACATTTGGGAATGAGGGTTGCATGTAGTTGGTACTTGTGAATTGTGCCTTGAGATGCTGACTCATGGTTTCCAGCAGCCAGCAGTGAAATTAAGTTATCAGTTACACCGTACCTACACTGGCCCTAAACCCCACCTCTTCCTCCGTTACATTGATGACTGCATCGGCGCCGCCTCGTGCTCCCACGAGGAGCTCGAACAGTTCATCCAATTCACCAACACTTTCCACCCCAACCTGAAGTTCACCTGGACCATCTCCAACACTTCTCTCTCCTTCCTGGACCTCTCTGTCTCCATCTCGGGCAACCACCTAGAAACAGATGTCCATTTCAAGCCCACTGACTCCCACAGCTACCTGGAATACACCTCCTCCCACCCACCCTCCTGCAAAAATGCCATCCCCTATTCCCAATTCCTTCGCCTCCGCCGCATCTGCTCCCAGGATGAGACATTCCACTCCCGTACATCTCAAATGTCCTCATTCTTCAAGGACCGCAACTTCCCCCCCACAGTGGTCGAGAACGCCCTCGACCGTGTCTCCCGCATTTCCCGGAACACATCCCTCACGCCCCGTCCCCGCAACAATAATCAAAAAAGAATCCCCCTCGTCCTCACATACCACCCCACCAACCTCCGGATCCAACGCATCATCCTCCGACACTTCCGCCATCTACAGTCAGACCCCACCACCAAAGACATCTTTCCCTCCCCACCCTTATCTGCCTTCCGGAGGGACCACTCCCTCCGCGACTCCCTTGTCCGCGCCACACTCCCCTCCAGCCCCACCACACCCGGCACTTTTCCTTGTAACCGCAGGAAGTGCTACACCTGCCCCCACACCTCCTCCCTCACCCCAATCCCAGGCCCCAAGAAGACATTCCACATCAGGCAGAGGTTCACCTGCACATCTGCCAATGTGGTATACTGCATCCGCTGTACCCGTTGTGGCTTCCTCTACATCGGGGAAACCAAGCGGAGGCTTGGGGACCGCTTTGCAGAACACCTGCGCTCAGTTCGCAACAAACAACTGCATCTCCCAGTCGCGAACCATTTCAACTCCCCCTCCCATTCCTCAGATGACATGTCCATCCTTGGCCTCCTACAATGCCACAGTGATGCCACCCGAAGGCTGCAGGAACAGCAAATCATATTCAGCCTGGGAACCCTGCAGCCCAATGGCATCAATGTGGATTTCACAAGCTTCAAAATCTCCCCTCCCCCAACCGCATCCCAAAACCAGCCCAGCTCATCTCCACCTCCCTAACCTGTTTTTCCTCTCACCCCAAGCCACACCCCCATCTCCTATCTACTAACATCATCCCGCCCCCTTGACCTGTCCGTCCTCCCTGGACTGACCTACCTCCTCCCTACCCCCCTACCTACACTCACCTTTACTGGCTCCATCCCCACCTCTTCGACTTGTCTGCCTCCTCTCCACCTATCCTCTCCTCTATCCATCCTCTATCCGCCTCCCCCTCTCTCCCTATTTATTTCAGAACCCTCTTCCCCTCCCCCATTTCTGATGAAGGGTTTAGGCCCGAAACGTCAAGTTTTCCTGCTCCTATGATGCTGCTTGACCTGCTGTGTTCATCCAGCCCCATGCTTGTTATCAGTTACCTGTTCTGACTTCCACAGCAAGAATTCTTGACATCTAGTTCGGTCATAGCATGTGGGTAGATAAGAAGCTGCATATTAATGAAATGAGGTATACAGTTAATAAGGCTGTTAACAAGCAAAATTCCCCTCAATTGGCAATTCACTGCTGCTTCGTGAGAATTTCACTTCAATATGCAATCTTAGTTAAAAGATGTTGAGGTAGGCTTTGTTTGACTTCTTGCATGATATTCCAACATCTCCCACTATCTTGCCCAGTTCATTCAGGTTCCAACAATATTGTGCACATCAATTTTAATCTCGTTCACTTGTTTAATTTTTTATTTATTTGTTTCATATCATAGCTTACTTTACTTTGTCAGACAGATTATGTCAATATGCTAACGGAAAGAAGGTTTGCTTATGTCCCTTAGTTTATGATAGTTCATTACCAAGGGTGCTATTGCAAACAATTAATGCCATGAACTCAGCTTGTTTTAATGGAAACCAAACTTCACAGTCTAAATTAATAAGCAGCAAACAATTTATCACACAATAGAAGGAAAGGAGGCACAAGTAATCAGATACATTTTACAAAATTTGTGAATAAACACGCTTGAAGTTGCATAGACTTGTGCTAATATACTAGCATAGATTAAGGGTTGATTGAATCGGAAAGCACGGAGTTGAACCAGATGAGTCATTTTTGAGATGGCAAGTTGTGCAAGGTTCACTGCTTGGGTTGTGTGTGCGTGCATGTGTGCGTGTGTGTGTGTGTGCGTGCATGTGTGTGTGTGTGTGTGTGTGTGCGTGTGTGTGTGTGTGTGTGTGTGTGTGGTGCAATTGTAATAGTTCCAAGTCTGCAGATCCTACAAACCTTCATGGGATTGTGAGTTGTGAGAATGTTGCAAATAAGCATCAAGGGGACTTATACAGACTTAGTGAGTGGGAAAAAGAAAGGCAAATTAAATATAATACGGTAGGTATGAGATTATTCATCGTCACTGACCCCATGACAGATGTGTTCACAATCCCAGGTGAACTAAATTTACCAATGGCTTTGAAACTCAACTAAGCATTAATGATGGAATTTTGTTGCAGCATGATATAATCCAAACCTCCAGGATTTAGTAAAGCCTTTTAATTTGCCTGAACTGGTGAGTCAGCTGTCAATCAACTAATGTAGTCATCAGTTCAAAGGCTTCAGAGTTGGCTAACTATGAATCAGTACAAAGGTTAAAAAGAAAAGTAGGTTGCAATTGACACAACAATTTGAATCACAATACTATGTAACGCAGAAAAATCCTTTATCCACTGGATAAAGTATTATAACATATCTGAGCACTTTAACAATAATGGTAAATGCAGTGGTTATTTGCCTTTTTTTGAGGAGAGTCTTATTGACAGCTCTCATTAAATTAACAGTCAAAGTCTTCCTGGCACCAGAACAGGTTTTTCCCATCAGCCATGAATTCAGTGACCTGACGTGACTCACACAATATTTATAAACCCATTGCCTGACTGCAAATCTCAAAGCCAGTTAACTTCAAATTTGAATTAGGAATGACTACGTAAGACCCAACCTAATGTTGGCTGTGTACTATGTGAACATTGTGTGAACTTTTGTAATAATTTTCTCTGAACTTTAATAAAAGGTCAAACTTCCCTATTGCATGCATTTTCAGTCCATGAATGCTGATTAAAATGCCAGGTTCACTAGAATTAACTTCTCATCATGAATTAACCACTGTACAACTGTGCAATACAAACATTTAAATACCTGACTCTACTCAAGCAGCACAAACCTGTTAAAGCAAATTTCTTTCTAGTCTTTGGAGAGAGTAGCTGCTATTTTGTCTTGTTTGGGAAGTCCTTGCCTAGATAAAGGTACAATGAGATCAGGTGACCATTGTTTAAATTTAGGTGGCGAGGTGGCTCAGTGATTAGCATGCTGCTTCACAGCTCCAGGAACTCAGGTTGAATTCTACACTTGGACAACTGTCTGAGAGGAGTTTACGTGTTCTTCCCGTACCTGCGTAGGTTTCCACCGGGTGCTCCAGTTTCCTCCCACAGTCCAAAGATATGCAGGTTAGGTGGATTAGCCATGCTAAATTGCCCGTGGTGTTCAGGGATGTATAGGTTGGGTGTGTTAGCCATAGGATATAAAGGGTTACAAGGAAGGAGTAGGGAAATGGGTCTGGGTGGGATACTGTTTGGAGGGTCAGTGTGAAATTGTTGAGCTGAAGGGTCTACTGCCACACTGTGGGTATTCTATTCTATTTCAAATTGAATGGGGCAAAGAGGATGGCTACAGGATGGACAAGGGAGTGTAACGAGCACAGGACATGGGAGTTGGCTATGGTAGGCAGGTTGACTGATAAAGGGTTAAATCTGAATGTATTACTGTGTGCATCTATTGTGCGAATCCGAGTTAGTCCTGATGTTGGAATTTTGAGTTTTGGCCTCTCAACTAATTAAGTTTGATGGCCCAACAATTTTACTTGATCAGAAGAACAGCTGAGGTTTTCACCCTGTGAATGGGAGCATCAGGGATGGAAGTAGTAAGTGGGATAGATAACGAAATGGAAGATAGGCAAATGGGATTGTTAATGAGTGTTAGAAACAGCAAGTGGGAAGGTATAGATATTCTTCACACAAAACTGTTCCCTGGAGTTTTGAAAAGAAAGCTGCTATTGCTTCTGGTGTTTTCGAACACCTCTCCTTGCATTCCTTCTTGTTGATCTTGACAGTGCAATGTATGCCCACTGCTAAATAATGCGAAAGCACAACTCCTGTTGAGGTTGGTTGGCTCGCCGAGCTGGTTTGTTGTTCCACAGACGTTTTGTTGCCGTGCTTGGTAACATCCTCAGTGCAGCCTCTGATGAAGGTTCAGTGTGTTTTCCCGCCTGGTTTTTAAACTCTCTGAGGATGTTACCAAGCACGGTAACAAAACATCTATGGAACAACAAACCAGCTCGGCGAGCCAACCAACTTCAACACCCACAACCCGAGCTACAGATCTACTTCAAAACCTTAGACAACTCCTGTTGCTAAGTACAACACTGGCCCTCTTATATCCGTGCTATTAAAGCAGAAAAAGACTGAATCCGACAACTTTACGTTGGAGCAAGATGGAAATCAATAGATTTCTGGATATGAAGAAATTGTATCGCTGAGAACACAGCATATAGCTTTGATGGTGGTTTAAGTTCAATTGAGCTTTATGACCTTTGTCCTAAAGTTTACCTTTATTATAGATGTGCACACTTCCACATATTCATCCCAGTCATAAAAGAACAAAGGAGATTCCAGAGTTTTTCCCCAAATTGAGAAATAGCTCCCAGGAATGTAATAAAATTAGAGCGTAACAGCTGAACAATGTTTGGTGAAGCCAATGTTGATGTTTAAGGCTATTCTGGACTAATAACAAAACATGACATGGCCAGATACCATTTGAACTTTCAGCTCAATTGCAGTTAAAAATTAAGCCTATTTGCACTTCAGCAAAACGCATTAAAATGTTGTCATTATGGCTTTATCATGCACACAGACAGCATGAGCCATCTACACACATTACATATTTATATAGCCCTTTTATGATTGAAGCTTTTGCCAGCCATTTCTGGCTACCTGCGGGAGCTGAACTAGCTGGAGTTTGCTTCAAGCCCCAAGCTAGTACAGTTCTGGTTTGCTGATAAGTTTCATTAAGGTCACCTTAGCAACTACTCTGTGTTAAAATAAGCTACCATACTCACAGAATTCACAAAGGAGCCTGGAGCACTGCACAAAGATTCCTTGTGGATGCAAAAATTATTCCAAAATATATCTGTCTCTTTCAAATAAAAACTTCAAGCAGCAGCATATAATTTCTTATTTAACTTCAGGGACCAAAATGCAAACCATTTTAATTATGTAGCATGCCCTCGATATTTTCTTTCTCAAAAGTGATCAAGTAACTGCATACTATGCCATCAACTTTCTGCATGTAGTCAACACAATTGTGATGAACCTAGATAGGCAAGGGCCTCAGGGAGTATCACACAGTTCAATTATTTGGACTAGCAAGGTTGTGAAAATTAATTACTTCAGAAATCCAAATAATCTACTGGAGAAAAAGCAAAGAAATGTAATGATTGTAAAAGAAAACAAATCAGACCTTTGCAACAATCATAGCGGTGAGACTCCTCAAGCATCCTGACATAGGATGTAAAGAGGATGACACAGCAATACAGTTCTGTCAGCACTTCGAGAATTCTTACCTGAATCCTGGGATAACACAAATTTGGGACTCACTGTATAATCATAATCAGCTAGAGAGAACAGTCATGGTTTTAAGAAGGTGGTTGGTCAAAGAAGAAACAGCTAAATATGAAGAGGTCATTTATGACTTTGATTGATTTTCAGTTTGCAGAGCAAACTAACAATAGATTAATTAAAGTTTTAATCAATGAAGTCAGGAGCCAGTGGTGATTATTAACCTCAAGGATATGGGAATAGTTTCGGAATACAGCATTGAAGTGTATAATCAGGCAAGGCTTAGAATGAGAGAGCAAGCTTGAAGGGCTGAAATGCCTGCTCCTGCTCCTATGTGGTTGTGATTCCTTTATAAACCAGCTGTGCCTCCTGCTGTTAATTGTTAACATGGCGCATTGAAAGTTGAACTTGTAATGGTTTGCAGCATAAAGAGGATGTTGATTGAAGTTTGAGCTGAAATCTTGAAGACCAAAGTGGATATTGTATTAGGCAAATCAGTACTGTTCACCAGACAAGCTGAACTTAGCAAGTAAAATAGTCTACTTATCCAAGAGGCAGAGCTCTGATTCTGATTTGGTTCAGTTCATCCATCAGAGCTGCAAATGATAAAGTAACAGGCATATTGATTGAGACACATTCACTGCCATTGTGTCTTGGCCTCATTTTGCAATGAGAAAATGTCAGTCAGTAATGTCAAGTGCCTCTCATGTCATGAGAAAGATCAATTCATGATATGAGAGAGATCACAGATTCATTGTATCCCATTCTAAATAAGTTTACTTTTTTACTAAGCAGATAAGGTTAAGTGGTTTTAAACTGTTTTTATTTACCAGGCGCAGTCAAAATTCAAGTTGATGCAATATCAATCTTCAGTGAGATGACTCCATCCCTAGGACCTCAGAAAGATATAACAGATGTCTCACATCTCTTTGAGGAGAAGGATGTTAGAGTAGAAGAGAGAGTTTTATACAGATAGTAGTAGGGTGAGGCCCGAAACTTCAGCTTTCCTGCTCCTATGATGCTGCTTGGCCTGCTGTGTTCATCCAGCTCTACACCTTGTTATCTCAGTAGTAGGGTGGTGTTATCAAACAGAGAGACCTAGCGGTTCCAGT
The DNA here is from genome assembly GCA_024137785.1 of Ginglymostoma cirratum. Lineage (NCBI taxonomy): Eukaryota > Metazoa > Chordata > Chondrichthyes > Orectolobiformes > Ginglymostomatidae > Ginglymostoma > Ginglymostoma cirratum. Next base: position 43,272,264 of record JAHRHZ010000009.1, read on the forward strand.
ACATTGTTCTTTGAAAGTTACATCACAGGTAGACAGGGTGTTTAAGAAGGCATTTAACATGCTTGCCTTCATTGCTCAGACCGTCGACGATAGGAGCTGGGACATCATGCTGAGGTTGTACAGGATATGGTGAGGCCACTTTGGAGTACTGTGTACAGTTCTGGTCATCCTGCTATAGAAGGAATATCATTAAATTGGAGAGTGTTCAGAAAAAAATTAACACGACTGAAGGGTTTGAGTTATAAAGAGAGGCTGGACAGGCTGGGACTTTTTTCACTGAAGTGTAGGAGATTGAGGGATGACCATATTGAGATTTAAAAAATCACGAGGGGCATTGATAAGGTGAATAGCAAAGGCCCTTTCCCTAGGGTGGGAGAGATCAAAACTAGAGGGCACATTTTTAAGGTGACAGGAAAAAGATTTAAAATTGACCTGAGGGGCAACTTGTTTATACAGACGGTGGTTCATATGTGGAACGAATTGTCAGAGGAAGTGATTGATGCGGGTACAGTTGCAGCATTCAAAAGGCATTTGGATAGGTACATGAACAGGGAAGTTTTAGAGTGACTAATTCAGTTTCGGAAACTTGGTTGGCATGGACGAGGTGGACTGAAGTTTCTGTTTCCATGTTGTATGACTCTATAACAGTTCAAGGAGAGTGTTTGGTAGTTGAAGCTAAATATTCAGTGAATTTGGAGAGACTGCAAATTACACTTACTTCATCAGATCAAACAAAAGTTGTATATGAGGGATATTTAACCTAAAGGTCAGATGAAAGATAGTTCAGTACAGGCTGCACATTTTTTAAAATTTATTTTTCATGGGATGTCAGTTCACTCGCTAGGGTAGGCTGCAATCATTGTCCACCCCTAATTTCCCAGGATAGTTAGAAGGCAATTATATTGTTTGGTCTTGAGTCAGGTGTGAGGTTTTTATTCCAGATTTTTGTTGAGTTCAAATTTTACTATGTGCCATTGTGGCATTCAACTTCATGTCCCAGACCATTAACTTGGTATTCTAACTTACAAGTCCAATGACATTATTCCTTCATCTTGATCTCCCCGTAACCATGAAGATGAGTGAAACATAACAAATTTCTCTGGTTTCAATTTATCTCTATGTTTGTTTGGAGAGATGCTACTTGAAGTCTGAGTTGGAAGAATGCTGAAACAGAAGTACTGCAGTTATAAACTTCAAGCAGTTAGTTTGGGAGAAGCTCAATCACCTAGTGGTAATTCAGTGCAACAGAGATAAGGGTGAAGAAAGCTTGCAAACAGTATTTAATTGATGCAGCTGTGAAAGCTTCAAACTTAAATAAATTCAGTGGCAGCTCAGTGAAGTTAGATATTTAGTAAAAGCAGAAATGTTTGTTTTAGATACCTGGGAACGGATTCAGGCATCCTGGGGAACTTAGCCTTGGGAGAAGAGATTGAACAGCCATGGCATGAGAAGTCATTGAGGCAGTCAGAACTGGAGAAGCTTTGAGGGATATGTGAAAGTGAATAATTGATATTCCTTGCAAAGAAAACGGTTTTAATGAGATTTGGTCACCCATTTTGTCTCTAACATCTGAATGAGATCTGTTTTGACTACATAAACAATTTAAAGGGCAGTTTACGGGGCATATGACCATATGACAGTTTATCGGTTAACTCTTATTTACTTCCTTTCACTACTGAATGATAAAGTATAAGTTCTATATATAGTAGATTATTTCATTTTTCTTACTGTGTATAATTAAGTTCATTTGTTTATTTCAAAATTGCTAGTGGTTTTACTTTCTTACTAAATGCATGGAATCTTGACATTTTTTTCTATTGCAAATTAAAATATTACTAATTCTTGATAAGATCATAACATAAATTTTGAAGTCTCATCTGAGATTGTAACACTGCAACAGTTTGTACCACCTACAAGTTGCACTGCAGTAAGATACATTAATTCCTTCATGAGCACTTTCCAAACCTGTCACAAAAGCCCAAGAAGGACAGCAAAGTTTTGAGAATACCAACACCTCCAAGTATCAATATCCTTACTTAGAGATAGAAATCTTTCCTTCACCATCGCTGCGTAAAATTCCTGGTATTTCTTTACTAGCATGTTGAGTCTACCAATATCAGATAGACAGCATTTGTTCAAAAACAATTTTCCCAAGAGGATTAGTGATGGGCAACAAAGACTTTCCTAGTCAGTGACACTCCGATGCCATGAAAAAACAGTGCAAAAATGTCCCGAATTGGGAAAACTTAAAAATTATATCTACCCCCAACCCTGTGCCTCCATTGGCAAACCTTCCTCACAGTACTATGCAATACTAAAAGTGGGAAAAATAGCAGGAATTTAACTTTTTAAATGTAATAGCGTAATTTCAGTTATTTTTTGATTTATGCCTTGTTTTATTTAAGTGACTTAGAAATATGCAAAGTATATATCTTGCTTGACACTGTGGTTCTCAACGGAAATGAAATTCTTCCATCTGACGTTTTAGCAAAAAGGGTCTTGGTGAATGTCAAACACAATTTCTCATCTTGTAGTTGGAATGATCTTTTACTGAAATGATTAAAAGTAGAAGTGTCACACACTCCTATGGAACAACCAAATCTATTTATAAATGCAACTATTGTCAGAACTCAGAGCAAGCAAGAATGAGTTATTATCAGAAGTGATGCACGATGATGCTCCTTACTAAACTACATAATGAAATACCTGGAACCACTTTTGTGATAAACGGGGCAGGAAATTACCTTCTGAAGTAGCAATTGCAATCAATTATATATTTGCTTTCAGCCAGGGACAGGTTGAGAGAAAAATGTCACTCACACATGGACTGGTTTATCCTAAACAGAAAAAGCTTTCCATCCCAATGAGATTGTAACATTGTGGGTGTAGATTTCATTCGGGAGAAGCATATTGTAAAACTGTAAATGTGTGTATAGAAACATACTTAAACTTCTACCACATAGAAAACACCTTTCTCTATCCATTACTTTGCTTCAGTCATATTTTATAATTTTCATTGAAAGGATTGCCAGCTAAAGCTGTTTAAATTGTAATTGTACAAACAGCTGTATAAACATCATTTTAAGTTATCTTTATACACCTAAACAGTTTCAACTAGGAAAAGATAAAAGTGAACTTAACACATGTAAGTCCTTTCTCAGCAAGTTTTTCCAAAGCAGATCTCAATCTGATTCAAACTGAAAATAATTCTCCACTTGAGGAATTGCTGATGCTTTCAGATCTCTGAAGTGCTGGATTGATTCATCTCAAATACTGTGTGCAGTTTTGTTCTCCTTGTTAAAGGAAGGATGTAAATGCGTTGGATGTGAGTCACAAGAGGTCTGTTAGATTGATATCTGGAATATCTGAAATAGCTGGTTATCTTATGAGAATAGGTTGGATAGACTAGACTTGTTTCGACTGGAGTTTCAAACATGGAATGGTGATTTGATGATGCACATATTTGTCTTGAAAAGGTAGATGTGGAAAGCATGTTTCTACTTGAGGCTGATTACAAAACAAAGGGGAGCTGTTAGAAGATTATAGGGCACCACTTTCAGATGGAGATAAAGAATCTTTTATCTCTCACAGGGTCATGCGAGTTTGGAATTCTCTGCTTCAGAAGGTGGTGGAGGTGGGATCTTTGAATATTTTCAAGGCAGCGTTAGACAGATTCTTTTATTAGGAGGCTGGAAAGTGAAGGAATCAATAAACCAACACATTTTGCAAGGGCAGAACCGGTTGTACTGATTGTGAAGCCCGATGGGTCAGTTTGCCTTTGTGAGGATTTTAAACAAACGGTAAACCGCTTCTTGCAACTAGATAAATGACCAATCACTCGCATAGATGACTTATACGCAAAGCTGGTGGAGGGTGGGCCTCAACATGAGCTATGCGTATATGAAATTATGGTTAGATGTGGATTCTCACCCATATTCTACAATTAATACCCATAAGGGTTTGTACTAATATACTAGACTGGCATTTGGAGTTTCATCAGCCTGTGTCATTTTTCCACGGATAATGGAGAACATTTTATAAAGTTTACCTCAGGTTGCCATTTATCTGGATGATGTATTAACAACAGGAAGACCAATCAAGAGCACTTAGAGAACTCGGACATAGTCCTTAGACTTTTCTCCAAGGTGGACATACACCTTGGAATGGAAAAATGTGTGTTCCAGGCACCCCAAGTGACCTACTTAGGCTACAGAGTCAACAAGGCCGTGTTACACCAATTGGAAGATAAAGTGAGGGTAATCAAAGGTGCCCTACCTCCCACATCTGTACTGGAGTTTAGGTCTCTCCTTGGATTGATGAATTGTTACAGAAAGTTCATATGTAACCTGGCCTCCATTCTGGCACCCTTAAAACATACAATTGAAAAAGGATCAGCCTTGGAAATGGACTCATAGCAAAGGCATCATGTTTAGGGAAGTAAAGCAGCAGTTATCATCATCTAAGGTGTTAACACACTATGATCCCAAATAAGATCTGCTGCTGACATGCAATACTTCCAATATGGTATCAGGGCAGTGTTGGCTCATAGATGGCCCAGTAGAAAGGAACGGTCAATACCGTATGTTTCACAGACCTTGATTGATGCAGAACGCAATTACGCCCAGATAGAGAAGGAAAGTTTGACAGTTATCTGTGGTGTGAGAAACTTCTGCAAATAACTTAAAAAATGTAAATTTGTAATAATAACAGACCACAAAACCTTGCTAGGGCTACTTAAAGAAGACAAGGCTGTGCTGTCCATTGCTTGGGGTCAAATTCAGGAGTGGGCTCATTCTAAGTGCGTACAATTACAATTTGGAACACTGTCTGGAAGGCAAAGTAGCAAATGTGGATGTCATAAGCCACTTCCCACTGACAGATACACCACCAGGGGTCCCTTCATTGGAAGAGTCTCTTCTGGTTTTAAGCTTTCTGGACAGCCTTCTGGTCACCACTGACAATATCAGACTGTAAATACAAAAAGATCCAGTCCTAACAAAACTAAAGCAACTGATAGTGTTGAAGGAAACAAAAGGGTCATCACAACCAGAACTGAAACCTTTCTAAACCCAGTGAGACCAGATCACCTTAGAGGGTGACACTTAGAGAGTGACATTTTATTATGGAGAGCAAGAGTGACTGTCCTGAGCAAAGGTGGCCAACAGATACTGGCTGAACTCCACCAGGGTCATCCAGGGATATCCAATATGAACATGTTGATGAGAGGTTATGTCTGATGGCCAGGATTAGATAGCTGCATTTGTAGGGTATTGCCCAGAGTGCCAACAGGGACAAAAATTATCACCAGAAGCTCCCCCACCTTCATGGGATGTGGCCAGATAAAACCTAGACTCAGTTACGCATCAACTAGCAGCCCTTCCATGGCTCAATGTTCATAGCTATTATGGACAGCTGCTGAAAGTGGTTGGGCATGCATAGAGTTCATTTGTCAAACATAGGGATGATGATAAAAAAAACTACAAGCATCTTTTGCAATATATGGGCCCCCAAGTGTTGGTCACAGATAACGGGTCACCATTTACCAGCAGGAAATGTGAGTATTTCCTAAAGTCAAATGACGTTCAGCATATAAGGACAGCTCCATATCATCCATCATCCAATGGTCCGGAGGAAAGAGCAGTCTAAATTTTGAAGGCAAGCTTAAAGAAATAGCCCATAGCTTCACTAAATACCAAACTGTCCCAGTTCCTATTTGATAATCAGATCACACCTCATGTAACGACAGGGATAGGTCCATGATGCTAATGCAGAGATGGCTCCGCACAAAGTTAAATCTGATCTTTCTGGACATGGGGGGTACTGTGAAATGGCATCAGGAACATCAATGCTGGGCACGTGACTCTCCCAAGCAAGGCAGACAGTTTACTTTGGGCACAAAGTTTGGAGCCAAAACTGCAGAAATGGCCCTGCATGTGTAAGAGTCATGGTCGACATTAGGTCGGTACCTGTGATGTACAAAGCTTGGGTAGGTGAGGCAATCATGAACAAGCATGTGGACCACATGAAAACTGCGAACTCACAAACAGAGCAGGAGAAAAACATACCTGGCCCCTCAGAACAGTCGGAAAGGCCATCAGATTCCATGGGTACTCCCTTTCCATCTAGCATCTAAGAAACCTTGAAGTCTGAGATGAACATGGCAGATGTCACAGCCTCAAAGCTTTACCACCTGAAGAAGAGGAAGACTTTCTTCGAAACGATCTGGGCTCAAGAGGCAAGCTACAGTGCTGCCTGCATCCAAGGCTGAGTTGGAGGAAGTGGAGCCGATGCAAAAATGCCCCAAGAAAGGCTCCAAGGAAAAAAAAAAGGCCCACCTCCCTGGAATTGGGGGCCTGGGGTGGTTCGTGAGTGTAGTGAATGTTAAGGGGTCAGTCATTTGTACCTCATAGCATACAAGTTCCCTGAATGGGGCTGTAACCCAGTCCGAACAGGTTGCCCTGGCTGACAGATATAAACAGTAGTGTCAGAGGTTCTGTTCACTCTGAGGGCTGGCTTTGAGAAACCGAACCAGTGTCAAGTACTATGCACGTGTAAATAAAAGGTCACTTGGTGGTGGGATACCAGTCTCTGTGGAGTTATTTCAGATGTGACGTTGAATTTGATACATAAACTGATCAGCTGTGATCAAATTGAATGGTGCAGCAAGGTCGAGGGCTGAATGGCCTACTTCAGCTCCTCCTTAAACTATTCACCCAGGGGCTTCCTGGCTTAAATGGCATGTCAAAAGTATGTAAATGTTGTTTAATTAGTCAGTTTTGAGTCAGTCAATTCCAATGAAGAATTCATGGAAATTGATTCTATTCAGAGAATGTTGAGAATACAGCACTTGAATGGCATGCTTCAGTCAAATGGTGTAGATTGACTTCAGAGAAAGCTGGATAGGTTTTTGACCTAGAGGGAAGTGACAAGTGACATTTCGCAAGGTGCTGTGCTAATTTCCCAACTTGCAGTTATATTTATTAGTGACTTTGATACTACCATAGCAACTCATATGTGTCAGTTTGCCATTGACACGAAGTTTGATAGCAAATAGATATTACTGATGGGGTTATAAAATTATGAGGGACATTAAGAGACAAACTGAGTGGTCAAAACTGTGATAATTGGATTTCAATGCAGTTAACTTTGAGATCATCCAATTGAGACAAATAGATCCCAGAAGTTTTAAAATCATGATCAACTAAAAACAATGGATGTACAAAGAAGTTTAGAGAACCAATTGCACAGATTACTGACAAGTGGTAGTCAAGGATCAAAAGAAATCAAAATACTAATGGATTGTATACCTTTACATAAAGAAGATTAAATTATAAAGGGGTCAAAATGTTGCTACAGATATAAAAAGCCATTGTTTTGTCTGTATCTCGGGTTTTGTGTACAATTCTTGATTTAGCACCTTCATAAGGGTAGTGGTGCAATGTAGCTTTGTTGTATCCCCAGAGCTTACCCAATTATAGTAGGAGGAAAGGTTACTCAAACTAGGCTTGCACTTTATGAAATATAAACTGTTACGAGGAGATTTGATTTAAGGTTTTAGAAATTTGAAGGTAACTGATGGGTTCAGTAGGGTGATGATTTTCAGGATGTTGAGGAATCAAAGACATGGGCCATTTGCAAAATATCTGGGCTCAATCATTCAGGAGAGAAGCTCAGAAACAATTTCCTCATGCAACAAGTAGAACTGTAACCCTCAAGGAAAAGTTAGTGATAGCTGAATGAATAGTGTTAAATCTGAGTAAAATGACTTTTTCTGGGTGAAGGGTTTTAGACCATCATTCATCTTGTCATCTTGTGTTGAAACAGGTTCAAGGGTCTGAATTGTCTATTTCTCTTCCTATATAAGGAAGGAAAGAATAGGAGGAGATGCTGACAGGGTGAGATGAGGTAAGCTGGGAGTTGGGAGGAGGACCATGAGGAGTGTGAGATACTACCATTCTCCCTTTGGATTAAATGGCTTCTATTGATACTATTGATAAAGGCATCTGCCATTATGCTATTTGAGAGGTTGAGGGGGAGGTACAGTGATGAATCATTCAAATCACCCTATCCTGACTGGTCTTCAATAGATTCAATTTGCATCGCATGCAAACATTAGGTGAAAACACAAGAACATAAGTAGTCGGAGCAGAAGCAGGTCATTCAATCCATCAAGTCTGCTTCAGCATTCAATGAGATCATGGCCAATCTGTTAATCCTCAACTCCATTTTCCTGTCTTTTCCCCGTAACCCTTGATTTCCTTGATGTTTAAAAGGATGTTTATCTCTGTCTTGAATATTGTTAATGACCCAGCCCGGATAGCTCTCTGTGGTAAATATTTTCATAGATTCACTACTCTCTGGGAATAAATTCTTCCTCACCTCTCTCTTAAATGAGGAACAGTAAAGGATCTAAACTGTAATAGCATCAGAGACAGTGGGGACTGCCGATGCTGGAGAATCTGAGATAACGAGGTGTAGAGCTGGATGAACACAGCAGGCCAAGCAACATCAGAGGAGCAGGAAAGCTGATGTTTCAGGCCTAGACCCTTCTTTAGAAGGGTCCTGAAGGGTTCTGAAGAGGGGTCTAGGCCCGGAACGTCAGCTTTCCTGCTCCTCTGACACTGCTTGGCCGGCAGTGCTCATCCAGCTCTACACATTGTTATCTTAAACTGTAATAGCTGTTGTGCACAGTCCTTCTGACTGCAGTTCTCTAGTGCTACTTTGCAGGAATTAAGCAAGCGAATAGCAAAGACAGAAAAGTATTAATCGGGAATTTAATTTTAAAATAGTTTGGGAGAGGCAGACGAGCACATGGCAGAAAAGTCTTTACTTGCTGCAGTGAGTCTGCAATAGTTTTCTACAATAATATGTCTTGGATACAATGAGAGGACAAGAATGTTGGATTTAGTAATGAACAATGAGCCAAATTGAATTAATAACTTAATTATGCATGAACGTTTATCAAAATGTTTATGTAACATGATCGAGGTGGATGTAGTATTTTAAAACAAATAGTATGAATCAGCTTTTAGAGTTTTAGATTTAACTAAGGCCCACCATTGGTGAGATAAAACAGAGATCATCCACAGTAATCTGGAAAAATCTGCTCATGGTTAAAACAATGGAAGATCAGTGAAAGGGGGTGTTTAAGGAAACAATTAACACAATACAAAACCAGTTTATACCATGAGAGGAAAATGCTGCACTTCAGAGAAAAAACACAGCCAGGGACAACTAAAGAGACAAGGGGCAGATTTAGCAAAAATCCTGCTGAATGTCAAAAAATACAAAAAACAGCAAAGTGTCATAAGGCAGTTCATAAGAGCTACTAAGAGGGATTATGAAAGTAAACTTCCCAGAAACATCAAAATCAATAAGAAGATATGCTATTGTTACATAACTATAGCTATTGAGTAGCACAGGGGCTCAGAGGTTAGCACAGGAACCCAGGTTCAATTCCAGCCTCAGTGACTGCCTGTGAAGAATCTGTATGTTCTTGTGTGTGTGTGTGTTTCTGCCAGTTTATTCCCATAATCCAAAGAAATACAAATTAGTTGGATTTGCCATGCTAAATTGCCCTGTAGTGTTTATGAATGTTCAGGTTAGCTGGATTAGCCATGGTAAATGCAGGTTTATAGAGATAGAGTGGGGTGCTGGGACTTGGTGGGATGTCTTTTGGAATTTGGTGCAGATTCGATGGGCCAAATAGCCTCTTTACACACTGTAAGATTCTATGATTTTACAAAGGGAAAGCAGGTGGTCAGACGCAATGTTGGCCCATTAAAGACTGAAAGTGTCCATACTGTTGATAACTATAGGAAAATGCTGGACATGTTTAATAATTACTTTGCCTCCGTATTTACATTAAAAAAACGGATAGCCTGCAGGAATTCTCAGGAAATTATCGTGGATCGGGAAAAGGGATTGAATAAAATTAATGTAAATAAAACATTGACAGGAAGGAAATTAATGGAATTATAGAGTGACATATCCTCAGGACCTGACATTTTCCATCTGAGGGTGTTAAATGAAGTAGGGGAGACCATTTTATATGCCCTAACTATAACTTTTCAGAGCTTCCTATGTACAGGAGTCATCTTTCTGGATTGGAAAATTCCATATGTCAAAATATTTTTTAAGAAGGGTGAAACAGGAAAACCAAGGAATTACAGTCCAGTTAGCCTGACATCTGTGGTGGAAAAATTAATGAATGCTGTGGTTGGTTCACTCGCAGAGCTGTTTCATTAGTTCGCAGAAGTTTCATCACCCTGCTGGGTAACATCATCAGTGCAGCCTCTGATGAAGCGCTGTTGTGTTTTCCCACCTGGTATTTAAACTCTGGCATCCATTGCATTGGATTAACTCATTTCCGGTTTTTATTTGCAGTGGTGTATATATAGGGTCTAGTTCTATGTATTTGTTGATGTCCTTCTTGGTGGAGAACCAGGCCTCTAGGAATTCCCGAGCTTGTCTCTGTTAGGCCTGTCCGAGGATCATGGTGTTGTCTCAATCAAACTGGTGGTTCTCCTTATCCATGTGAATGGAGATGAGTGAGTATTAGTTGCATCTTTTTGTTGCTAGTTGGTGTTCATGCTCCCTTGTGGCCAATTTTCTTCCTGTCTGTCCAATGTAATATTTGTCGCCGTCCTTGCATGGGATCATGTATATTGCATTGTTTCTGTCCATAGTGGGTAAGGGGTCATTGGTTCAAGTTAGCAGTTGGCGTAGGATTGATGTGGGTTTGTGGGCTACTTTGTTACCCAATGGTCGTAGGGATCTGTGGTCAGTTCGGATATGTCCTTGATGTAAGGTAACATGATGAATATGTTAGGGCATGCAGTATCTTCCTGCAGTTGATCATATGAAAGGCATTATTGGATCCAGTTGTTCGGGTATTCGTTGTCCTTAAATACTTGGTGGAGGTACTCTTCTTCTTTTTGGCGTAGTTCTGGATTGCTACAGTGTGTTGTCGCTCATTTATATAGTGTTTTCATGCAACTTTGTGGGTTTTGGGGTCGTTACGGTTGAAATTCAGTACTTGGTCAGTATGTGTGGCTTTCTGTGTACTTTTGTCAAGAATTCCCCATTGGCCCTGCGTTCTACCGTGACGTCCAGGAATGGGAGCTATTTGTTCTTTTCCTCTTCCCTGGTGAATTTGATGCCGGTGAGAGTGTTGTTTATAAGTTGATGTGCTTCCTCTAGTTTGGCCCATTTGATGATGATGAAAGTGTCATCCATATATCGGATCCATAGTTTGGGTTGGGTTTGCCAGAGGGCCATGCTTTCAAGTCTACTCGAGTCTACAGATCTACTCAAGACCTCAAATTAAAGGAGTCTATAATCAAAGGGGATGTATATGAATGTTGTTCAAAAGGGCGTCCAGAAGGCATTTGATAAAGTGTCATATAAGAGATGGTTAACTCAGGTAGAAGTTCACTGAAGTAAGGGCAAATTTTTGACATGGCTGACAAATTGGCTGAGTGTGGTTAATGGGTAGATACTGAATTAACAGGATGTGACCAATGTTATCTTACATGGATCTTCGCCAGGGTCTTAATGACTCATAATTTAACAACTTGCATAATGTAGAAAGGCATATATCTAAATTTGCTGATGAATAAATTTAGACAGCATTATAGACAGTGTAGATAATGGTATAAAATTACAAAAGGATATTCATAGAATGAGTAAATGGGCAAAACTGTGGCAGATGGAGTTCAATGTAAAAAAGTGTGAGGTCATCCATTTTGGACCAAAAAAAGATACATCGGGGTACTTTAAAGGTGATACGAAGTTAAATGCAATGAATATTCAAAGAGACTAGGGGGTTCAGGTGCTTGGTCTTTAAAACGTCATGAACAGGTACATACAAAATAAATCAAGAAAGCTAATTAAATGCTGACCTTTATATCTAGAGGACTGGAGTATAAGAATGCAGAAGTTATGTTGCAGTTATACAAAACCACTTGGAGCACTGCGAGTAGATTTGCAAACCACACTTTAGGGAGGATATATTGGCCTTGGAGGAAATGAAACATAGTTCACAAGAATGATAACTGGACTTTAGGGGTTACAAGGAGAGATTATATAAGTTAGATTAGTTTCCTCTAGAATTTTGAAGGCTAAAGAGTGATCTGATTGAAGTCTTCAAAATATTAACAGGAAAAGACAGAGTAGGCTAAAGATAAACTATTTCCAGTAGTTGGGTACTCTAGAACTTGGGAGAATAGTTCAAGAATTAGGACCAGACATTCAGGAAAAAATGTTAGGAAGCATGTCTACACATGAAGAGTGGTAGATGTTTGGAACTGTATTGGATGCGGATACTGAGATAGACGATCTTTGGTTAAGCAAAGGTATTAAAGGTTATGGGCCAAAAGTAGGTATATGGAGTTAGGCCACAGACCAATCATGCCCTCATTGAATGGTGGAACAGGCTGAATGGTCTGAATGGCCGATTCATGTTCCTAAATGTGCCCCTTATTCTTAGATTTGTACCATATTGCTTGAGAGTCCACTATTAGGAAGAGCAACTTTTTTGCATCTACCCTGTCAATTCACCTTTGAACCTTATAAGTTTCCATAAAGTTATCTCTTTATCTTTCTAAATTCTGAAATGTACAGGCCTGGCCTACTCAACTTCTTTACATAATACCTTTATACCTGCTCTCAGCCTAGTAAACCTTCTCTAGACTACATTTAATGCCAGTTTCTCTTCCTTACATAATGGTCCTAAAACTGTTCTCAGTATTCCAGCTGTGGTCTAACTCATGCCTTAAATAGTTTTAGTAAAAGCTTCCTACTTTTACACCCATGCACTTTAAAATAAAGGGCAACATTCGATTATCTTTCCCTAATACCTGCCGAGCTTGGATGCTATCTTTCTGTGATTCAAGGATAAGTACTCCCAAATCTTGTTCTTTAGCTTTCCGCAGTCTTTTTCCATTTAAATAATATTCAGGTCTTCTTTTATTCCTGCCAAACTGTATAACCTCACATTTTCCCACATTACATTCCATCTACCACTCGCTTTACCTGTCTATATCCTTCTGCAGACTCTTTGTATCATCCTCATCACCTGCTTTCTCACTTATTTTTGAGTCATCCTTAAACATGATTACAGTTCATTCACTTTCCTCATCCAAGTCATTCATAAATATTGTGAAAAACTGTGGCTCCAGCACTGAAGCCTGTGGCACACCACTAATTACAGATTGCTATCTTGAAAATGCCCCTCTTATCTCAACTCTCTGTCTTCTATTAGTTATCTATGCTAATACATTGCCTCAAGTATTATGGGGTCTTATCATGTTAAGTAACTCAATACCTAGTTTGAATTCATTATTACATCTCAAAGCCTGGCTTATTTAATCCTTGCATAGTGTATAAACTGCTTTAGAGAGACAACAGATGTACCTCATACCTGCAGAAACATAAAGCTGCAAGAACTGGTTCCCTCACAAGAGGAAAAGGCAGTGTTAAGAGGAAAAATTACAATATTGATAACTGTTCTCTGAAAACATAATTTTTTTTTCATTTAATAAAAGTTTAATTTACCCAGTCATTTCTTGACAAGATATTTCTTCACTGCTTCCAATTGTACCAGGTCCAAAACTGTAATCTGTGGCTCTTTTTAATGGTGCTAGAAAATACTTTAAGTGCGGAAAATTGTGCCCTCAATGTGCACACCGATCTTTGTAAAATTATTTGCACAAGTGCAGCTAACATCCTCTGGTGGCATGCAAGAGCAGGTCGATCAAAAGTTTACAACAGTGATTTCAAGCACTGTTGGGAGAATACTGTCACAAATCAAACTTTGATAAACATCATGTAGGTTTCTTTGAAAAAGATGGCACAGGAGATTACTTTCTGAAGAAGAATCAATTGTTCTGTTTGACCATAAATCTGAATAAGCATTTGAACTTGGTCAATAAACAGAGCAGATTAAATAATGCAGAGAAAGCTGAAGGAGCTGCCCCTATTATTGATGTCATACCGCTTGCTATAAAGTCCTGATTCCAAAAGTCAGTCAGCATCAAAGTAAGGTTCTTCAGTTGTAAAGCCAAAAAAAAAAATCAATAAAGATGATGGAGTCTGAGCATTGACAGTACAAATGTTAGAACTGGGTACAGAACAAAATGTGGTGCTTTTATTGTGGGGCCCTTCACCAATGCCATCTCTTAATCTTCTGCAAATGGCATAACTGGAAAAAAAGAGAAATAATGACATGTTTTGATGTAGCACTTTTCACAATTATTGAATGTTCCAAAACATGTTATAATCAATAAAGTGCGCACTTTTTCGACAGTGCTGTATAAGGTGATTATCAAGTAGTTATGGGTTATAATTGCTGGTTAGGCTTGGGACATTTTGTTGCGGTTGTATTTTTGATAGATTGGTTATCAAATGTTGAATCACTTTTTTTTGTTATCCTAAAGACTTCTTCATAGATTAGTTTCTCTTACACTTAAGTCTACTAATATACATGGAGAATGAGCAGATACCAAAAGCAGGAATTGCTTTTTGAAGGGGAAGGGCTCTCAGCAGACCACATTTAAAAAGAGTGTTTAGGAAGCATTTGTCATACCTAAATTTCAGTGATCAATCCTTGAGATATCTGCACTTCTCAACAGAACCACTGGGAGGCTACAAGGTGTCAGCAATAACAAGGTGTGGAGCTGGATGAACACAGCAGGCCAGGCAGCGTCAGAGGAGTAGGAAAGCTGACGCTTCAGGTCTGGACCCTTCTTCAGAAATGGGGGAGGGGAAGGGGGCGCTGAAATAAACAGAGAGGGGGGCGCGATGATAGAAGGTAGATAGAGGAGCAGATAGGTAGAGAGAAGATGAACAGGTCAAGGAAGCGGGGATGAAGCCAGTACAGGTGAGTGTAGGTAGGGAGTTGGGATGTGGCGGAAGTGGCAGAGAATGATGTGTTGAATCCAAAGGTTGATGGGGTGATACATGAGGACAAGGGGAATTCTGTCTTTGTTTTTATTTTGGGGAGGGGGTGTGAGGTGCAGGAAATGCAAGAGATGCGGTCGAGGGTGTTTCAACCACTGTGGAGGGGAAATTGCAGTCCTTGAAAAACGAAGACATCTGGGATGTCTGGGTGTTGAACACCACACCTTGGGAGCAGATGTGGCAGAGGCAAAGGAATTGGGAATAGGGGATAGCATTCTTGCAGAAAGGTGGGTGAGAGGAGGTGTATTCTAGGTAGCTGTGGGAGTTGGTGGGCTTGAAATAGATATTGGTTTCCAGGTGGTTACCAGAGACGGAGACAGAGAGGTCCAGAAAGCAGAGAGAGGTATCAGAGATGGTCCAGGTGAACTTAAGGTGGGGTGGAAGGTGTTGGTAAAGTGGATGAACTGTTCAAGCTCCTCGTGGGATCCTGAGGCAGCGCCGATACAGTCACCGATGTAACAGAGGAAGAGGTAGGAGATAGTGCCAGTGTTTTTAGCGAATGTGCAGGTGAACATCTGTTTAATGTGGAAGGTTTTCTAGGGGTTAGCGGATGTGCAGGTCTGGTATATTGTATCCGCTGTTCCCGATGTGGCCTCTTCTACATCGGGGAAACCAAGCGAAGGCTTGGAGACCACTTTGTGGAGCACCAACGCTCGGTTTGTGACAACACCTCCCAGTTGCGAGCCACTCCTTGGACAACATGTCCATCCTGGGCCTCCTCCAGTGCCACAACGATGCCATCCGAAGACTGGAGGAACAGAACCTCATATTCTGTCAGTGAAATCTGCCTCCCAGTGATCTCAATGTAGACTTTACAAGCTTCAAAATCTCCCCACCCCGACCTCATCCCAAGACCAGCCCATCTTATCCCTGCCTCCTTGATCTGTCCATCTTTTCTCCCACCTATCTGCTCCTCCCACCTCACTGACCAACCCCCACCTCTACTTCCTAACTATTAGCCTCATTCCTGCCTCCTTGACCTGTCTGTCTTCCCACCCACATACCTGCCCCTGCCACCTCACTGACCTTCCGCCCCATCCCAACTCCCTACCTACACTCACCTGTACTGGCTTCATCCCCGCCTCCTTGACCTGTCCGTCTTCTCTCCCATCTATCCACTCCTCTCTCTACATTCTATCATTGCCTCCCCCTCTCTCTATTTATTTCAGAGCCCCCTTCCCCTCCCCGATTTCTGAAGAAGGGTCCAGATCCGAAACGTCAGCTTTCCTGCTCTTCTGATGCTGCCTGGCCTGCTGTGTTCATCCAACTCCACACCTTGTTATCCCAGACTCCAGCATCGGCAGCTCCTACTATCCCTAAGGTGTCAGCAATGTCTGCTAATGATTAGGCCCATGATTCCAGTATGTCACAAGCCTGTGTACACCAGACATTGGATGGAATTCACTGTCTCAAAAGATCTTTAAGCAGATCTTTAACGCTTTGTGCCTGTGTCCAATTCAAAATTTGCTTCCTTATCATTTACCATAATGTTTGGTATACCAGAAGTTGCCCTGGGGCTCTGTACTATCAGGGGTTTAAATCTTAAAGTAGGCCTGTCCCATCTCCACCTTGCCCGAAGCCCCTTCCTGCTGAGGCAGCAGCAGGCTATCATTCGTCAAACCAGAGAAATCATTATCGGCTTGCAGAGAGCAGTCTTCAATGGAGGAAGAACAAGCTTGGGTCACCTACACTGGAACCATAGATTGATAGGAAAAACAATAGCTGAACGTTGGATTACTTTCAAAGATGAGCCAGTTTGTGTGTAATTGAGGTATGTTCACTCAAAAGACAAAAGTCGAACAAACAAATCCAAAGCTCCCTGGATGATAAAGAAGTTAGAAATTAAGTTAAAGAAAAACTATGCTTTTGTCAGGTGTATGTTAGTAAATACTGTTAAGAACCAAGCTGAATACAGAAGGGAGGTGTAAAAGGATATGCAAGAAACAAAGAAGAATTATGAGCAAATATGGCAGCCAACGTAAAGGGAAATCACAAATTTTCTAAAAGTACATTAATAGTAGAAGAGTGACAAATGGAATAATGGGACCAAATAGGAACAAAACAAGTAGACACATAGAAAACAAATGCAGGAGTAGGTTATTCAGCCCTTCGAGTCTGTACCACCATTCAATAGGATCATGGCTGATCATGCAATCTCAGTATCCCATTCCCACTTTCTCTCCATACCTCTTAATCATTTTAGCCGTAAGGGCCACATCCAGCTCTCTCTTGAATATATCTAATGACCTGGCCCCAATGGCTTCCTGTGGGAGAGAATTCCACAGGTTCACAACTCTGATTGAAGAAATTCTTCCTCATCTTAGTCCTGAATGCTTACCCCTTATTCTTAGACTGTGACCCCTAGTTCTCAACTTCCCCAACATCAGGAACATTCTTCCCGCATCTAGCCTGTTCAGTTCCATCAGGGTTTTGTATGCTTCTATGCGATTCCCCCTCATTCTTATAAATTCCAGCGAGTACAAGCCCAGTTGATCCAGTCTTTCCTCATTTGTCAGTCTCGCCATCCCAAAAATCAGCTTGGTGAATGTTAGCTGAACTCCTTCAATGGCAAGAATGTCCTTCCTCAGACTACGAGACCAAAACTGCACACATTACTCTAGGTGTGGCCTCTCCAAGGCCCTGTATAATTGCAGCAAGACATCCCCACTCCGATACTCAAATCCTCATGCTATGAAGGTCAGCATGCCATTAGCTTTCTTCACTGCCTGCTGCACCTCTGTGTCAACCTTCAATGACTGTTCCACCATGACACCCAGGTCTCGTTGCACTTCACCTTTTCATAAACTGCCACCAAAGTGGATAACCTCATATTTATCTATATTATATTGCATTTGCCAAGTATTTGCTCAATCAGCCAGTCTGTCAAAGTGACCCTGCAGCCTGTTAGCATCCTCCTCACAGCACACACTGCCACCCGGTTTCATATCATCTGCAAATTTGGAGATATAGCATTCAATTCCCTTGTCCAATTTGTTAATGTATATTGTGAACAGCTGGACTCCCAGCACTGAACCCTGCACATCAATACTGCACCAGCAACTATCATTGTTATGCTGCAGTAAGGACATTGTGTGTCCAGGGTTACCTACACCCAGATCGTGAACTCCACGAAGCAGGCTATTAATAAACACATTGAACTCGACCCCATGTGCATTCCATACAGAGGAAACCCGGAGGTGAGGCAATCCATGGCAACGGACCCCAGAGTTTAAAAGCCAGGCAGGAAAACACACCAACACTTCATCAGAGGATGCACTGAGGATGTTACCAAGCATGGTAATGAAACATCTGCGGAACAACAAACCAGCTCAGCGAGCCAACCAACCTCAACAAGATCCAATTAATTGGCAGTTAATATGGTGTAGCTGGCAAATGTTACTTGAGTACAGGATCCATTGTGAAAGGCCTCAAGAAGTGAGATAAGAGTGTTTGGGAAATATGATGAAGGACCAGGGATGGACCACAAGCCTGTCCGTCTCTTTGTTGCTCAGTGATACAATTAGCTGAATTGGAAATACATTGAAATTGCTGAGGCATGCTTGAACTGTGTAAGATGCTGTACTAGAGATCCAGTTATGAAGGTGGTAACACAGCACTGCTGACCAATAGTAAACAAAATCGTGGGGGGTTGCGCTTTAAGTTTAAACTATATAAGTTTAGACATTCTGAAGCTTTTTGTGCACGATTGCTCTGAAAAATGAAGCTGAACTGAAAAATAAAGCTGCAATACAGGTTAGCTGACACCTCCCTGCCACTTGGATTCTCATTTGAAACTGTGAGATCTAACATAACACATCAGCTTGTGAAACTATCCCTAACAAATACGTTTGCAATTTATTTATTTCAGCCCTGTTAATGGTAGAAAATATATTTTGTTTTCCATTATTAATGATTTCATGTGAAAGATAACAATTTGTGCTTTTTTTTTTACTGCATTCTGATTGTAGATAAAATAGTATTTTTGTAATTCTATTCAGCAGATGCCTTGAAGAAACAATATTTTCATAAACATATTGCCACGATACACTGTTATAAATATATACAGATGACCGTACTCCAAAAGTTATTGTCCTTTCATTCTGCTAACGATTCCAACACAGATTGGTCCTAGAAAGGTCCAAACCATCCTTCAGGATTTATTAGTCTTAGCTCAACTGAACCATTTAAGTTTTTGTCTGTGAATCTGATTTTGAATCAACTTTTTTTTGTTTTTTTTTTAAATTTGTTTTTAATATTTTGTTTATTGTCCTGATTTTTAATTTCACCCAGTGCTAACATTAAATAATATGGCCAAGGAAGAAGATAGGCTTGCCCATGAATGCACTCTCTCTTTGCTAGACATGAGGGAGAGGCAATATGAGGAGTAACTTGGCACTCAAACTTGTCAAAAGCTCCAGACACATCCAGAGGGATTAGGATGGGTAATGTATCATGGTCACATTCACATAGGATGGGATCTCAGTGATTTTGATAAGTGGTTTTTCCTTACCCTATGGGAGGTTATTGGAGAAATTCCAGAGTGTATTTTCAGGAGACGTTGATGATGACAGGTTAGAAGTGGGAAGGAAGCAACTGCAAAGCGAGAACTTTGAACAATGTCAGTTAACGTAGAAGTCTGAAAGATAAGTTACATGGTTAGCAGTTTAGGGTCAACAGAGATGGAGAGGAATTGCATGGGAAAGATGAACTTTGAGCTGACATGTGAGGAGATAGCAGACAAACAAGAGAAAGTGGGGAACTCAGTTTGAGAAATAGCAAGATCTTTAGGTATAGTTTGTGATTTGTCAGGGGTTGGCATTCATTACTAGGATCTAATTAATAGAGATCTCCACAACTGGGTACAATAAACAATAAGACATTTATTACATTGGCTGCAAACAATATTCAGGTTACATGAGACGGCTTACATCTTAACCCATTCTCCGACTGAAATTGTTGGGAATCGGTTGCAAGCCCTTGGCTGTTTGGAGTTATACCTGGTACATAGGAAGATGGCTGTTGTTATTGGAGGTCAGTCATTTCAGGTCTAGGAAATCTCTGCAGGTGTTCTCCAGGGTAGTATCCTAGGCCCAGCCATCTTCAGCTGCTTCATCAATCTCCTCCTCCTCCATCCTAAGGTCAGAAATAAAGATGTTTGGCAATGAATACACAATGTCAGCACCATCAGCAGCTCCTCAGATACTGAAGCAGTCCATGTTCAAATACAACATGAGCTATACTACACCGAGACTTGGGCAGACAAGCGACAAGTAAAATTCATACGACACAAATGCCAGGCAATGACCATCTCCAATGATAGACAATCTAATCATTACTCCTCAACTATCAATGGTGTAGCCGTCAATGAATACCCATTATAACATCCTGTTGAGAGAGGGGTGTTACCATTGGCAAAAAACTCAACTGGACTTGCCATATATGTACAATGGGTACAAGAGCAAGTCAGAGGGTATGAATCCTGCAGTGAGTAACTGAACTCTTGACTCTCCAAAACCTGTACATCATCTACCAGGCACAAATCAGGAGTGTGATGAAATAGTCTTTACTGCTGAATGAATGCAGCTCCAACAACATTCAAGAAGCTTGACACTATCCAGGATAAAGTAGCCTGCTCAATTTTCACCACATCCACAGCACCCACTCCCTCCATTACTGACTCTCAGTAGCAAGAATATGTATTACCAACAAGATGCACTGCAGAAATTTACTGAAGATCCTTGGACAGCACCTTCCAAACCCATGACCACTTTCATCTGGAAGGACAAGAGCAGCAGATACATCAAAACAAACCTGCAAGTTTCCCTTCAAGCAATTCACCATCCTGTCTTGGAAATATCATCTTTCCTTCAGTATCGTTTGGTCAAAATACTGGAATTTCCTTCCTTCAGGTTATTGTGGGTCAACCTACAGCAGGTGGAATGCAGCAGTTCAACAAGGCAGGTCACTATCACCATTTCAAGTGAAATGGGGGAGGCGATGGCCTAATGGTATTATCGCTGGACTGTTAATCCAGATACTCAGATAACATTTTGGGACCCAGGTTCGAATCATGCCATGGCAGATGGTGGAATTTGAATTCAATAAAAAATCTGGAATTAAGGATCTAATGATGACCATGAATCCATTGTCGATTATCAGAAAAACCCATCTGGTTTACAAATGTCCTTTACGGAAGGAAACTGCATCCTTACCTGGTCTGGCCTACATGTGACTCCAGACCCACAGCGACGTGGTTGACTCTTAACTGCCCTCTGGGCAATTAGGGATGGGCAATAAATGCTGTCTAAACAGCGATGCCCTCATTCCATGAACAAATAAAGGAAAAAAAATTTCAAGGGCAACTAGGGACTGCCAATAAATGCTGGCGAACAAGCGACACACACATTCTACAAAGTGTATAAAAGAAAGATAGACTCTGTGTGTCACAGAGATGAGGTTGATCACTAACTTCCAAATATTAATCCTTTCAGACTCGTATATAACAGAAAGTTGGGAAGTGACAGAGGCAATAGGTGGGATGGTCTGAATCTTCATGGGAGATAAACCCACTCCTTAAACATATTTTTGGTGATTAAGAATGGAAAAGGCACAGAGGGTTTCAGAAAGCATAGATGCTGTTGGTTGAGAGACAATAATGGTATTATTGTAAACTAGGTCATCAAGATAAGTCTGAGAGCACAGATCAACATTGTGTAGCTGTATGAGTGTTGAAGCAAATGAAGTGTCAAAGATTAGGCATTTAGAAATTTGAAAGTGAATTCAGACAGACAGGAGGAACATAGCAAGTGATGTAAGGAAGTCAACGGAGATGATGTCTATAATAAGAATGACAAGACCATAGGAGATATCAAGGTCAGGAGGGTGGTTGTGCTTGTGTACTGGAGGGTTTCCACTGAAGCATGAAAGGGCAGTAAACTCAATTGAGAGAGAGCAAAATGAACTGAGATGGAGATTTAGATCACGGAGGGTGAGAAGTCTGTTGATATGAATCCAGAGAGTCAAAAGCAGTTAAAAGAATTATGGTACAATTTTAAGAAACATTAATTATTTGATAATATTTCTAATATTTCCCATGTTCTATATGAGGTGACTTTCACTTTACAAAAAAATGTTTTTATTGCGCTAAAAGTCCCGTTAGCAGAAACTAAACTTGGAAATCATAACGCGTGAATTCAGGTTAGAAGAGTTTAAAAAAGTTGAAATGTGTAATAATTTTAATCTTTACAATTTCCAGATATTTTAATTTGACCATAATGATATGTTATCATCATTTACCTAATCACTATGAATTGACTGTAAACAGTGTTCTGTAGGACATTAGGACCTTGGTGCAAACTTGTAACTTTATCATGGAGCTGCACATCACTGACCATAAATGCTGCAGTGTGGGCGGATTTAGAAAACACTGGAAGAAACTATACATGGTCACTCTAGGATCTTAGAGACATGAGAAAAACATGAGAACAACATGGTCACAAGCACGCAAGAAGTCATGAAAGTAGAATAGCTATGATTACCATACATCACAGTATTAAACAGCATTCTATTAAAGAGTAAATCTACATACAGCCCTTGTCTTTGTCTTCTCTTCGACCAGTTTGCAAAAATTGTCACCTCAAGCCAATTTTAAAGAACCATCATGGCGAGAGTGTTGAGTCCAGCCAGAGTTTACAACATAATAGAATAGTCCTACAACTGAAACTTTCTCCATTCTTCTCTTCCTTTCTGTCTCTCCTTTCATTATTCCTTTCTTCCCTTTCTTTTATTTTCTAAAGAAACTCACCAAGATAAGCAAAAGATACTTTCATCTTAACTAGTTAAAACAATCAAGATATCCCTTTTAAGACGTTTTCACTTTACGCCAAACTTCTGGCAGAATGGTAGCATTAAATGCCTGGTCCCCAGCTATGCCCAGCTTTCCAGCAGATTTCCTTCCTCTAGTTATGCAAGGATGAATCTTCCAGTGTGCAACAAGTTTATTTTCCCTCAGCCTGAGTATTTCAGAACCATCAAGGTTCACCTGAGCAATGATTTGTCCCTTAAGCATCTGGAAGAGTGAGGAATCTTGTCCACTTCAATCAAACTGACAAAGAAGCTTACACATGTTCTGATTACCTGTTCTGTGGGCAAGCAATTACAGGCTCAAAATTGGACATTCTAAATTGGCCCACAGCTGGAGAAATCAGGCCTGATAGAAAATTGACCAAACTAAATTAAACAGCAGCCAGCAGCTCTTGGCAACAGAGAACAGTGGAAACCAAGATCAGAGTGTACAAATGTTCAAGGGGAAACAATTACAAACAGCCCAGGTATTTTATATTGGAGAAGTGTCAATCAGATGTTCTGGCACCTTGGCTGCCTGAGTTTACGCCCCCTGGCATGGCAACAGTGAATGTGTTTGTGCGACCCCATTGGATGATTTGAACCTTGATCATGGCCTCATTTTCCAAAGGCCACAGAACATTTTTTAAGGTCCAGTATGGGAGGGGGTAGGAACACGAGCCTGGATGCCACCCATCAGCAAAGATTTGACTTAGGCCAAACAGTGGAGCTCTGACCATCTAGGGGGAGAGAGAAGGAAGATCCACTTTGACTTGCAAGACCCACCTTCATGGAAGATGGCCAGTCCAATGTTGGAGAGGAAGGAGATTCCAATGGCCCAGCTCAAACAGATGGATTGTTGCAGATAATATCCTTTCTCAGATGGATAGAGCTAGATAAAGAATAAATGTTGTGGGAATTTGGAAACATAGTGCTTTTAATAAGGAATATATTGTTAATAAAATTGAATTAAACTACAAACCAAATTCTGGGTACCTTTGGCTGCCTCACAAACAGGAGCTCTTGGGTAAAGTGTTTTTAATACATAAACTGGTTGAAATGTCCAAAACACAGACTATAGTCAATGCAAAGAGAGTCATCAAGTCATACAGCACAGAAGCAGACGCTTTGGTCCAATTCATCCATGCTGACCAAGTTTCCCAAATGAAGCTGGTTCCATTTGCTTGTGTTTGGTCCAAATTCTTCTAAACTTTTCCTATTCATGTAGCTGTCCAAATGTCTTTTAAATGTTGCAACTGTATCTGCATCTACCCTTTCCTCTGGAAGTTCATTCTACATACGAAACACCATCTGTGTGGAAAAGTTTGCCCCTCAGGTCCTTTTTTTAAAAATTGTTTTCCTCTCACCTTAAAAATATTCCACCTAGTTTTGAACTGCCATTTCTATGGAAAAAAACCTTTGCTTTTGATTCATCTTATCTATATTCCTCATGATTTTATAAGCCTCCTATGTTCCAGTGAGAAAAGTTTCAGCCTATCCAGCCTGCCCCTATAACTCAAACCCTCAGTCTGGCAACATCCTGGGAAATCTTCTCTGAACCCTCGCTAATTTAATAACATCCTTCCTATAGCAAGGCAACCAGTACTGTACACTATATAAAGACCGAAAGAACTGCTGTGCTGTCAATCAGGAACAAAAACAGGAGTTGCTGGAAAAGCTCAACACGTCTGGCAGCATCTGTGAAGAAAACAACCAGAGTTAATGTTTCAAGTCTGGGGACCTTACCACAGAGTTCTGAGGAAGGGTCACCGGATCCAAAACATTAACTCTGATTTTTTTCTTCACAAATGCTGCCAGACCTGTTGAGTTTTTCCAGCAACTTCTGTTTTTGTTCAGTACTGTACGCAACTCCACAAGTGGCCTCACCAACATCCTGTACAACCTCAACATGACATACCAAATCCTACACTCAGTGGTCTGAACAATGAATGCATTCATGCTAAATGCCTTCATAAACATCCTGTCTACCTGTGACACAGCTTTTAAAGAACTATGTATCTGAAACCCTGGTTCTCTCTGTTTAACAATACTATGCAGGGCCTCACAATTAATTGTTTAAGTGCTGCCCTTGTTCACTTTATGAAAATAGAAGACCTTACATTTATTCAAATTAAACTCTATCTGCCTCTCCTCAGCCCATTGGTCCAATTTATTAAGACCCCTTTATAATCTTAGATAAACTTCTTCTCTGTCGACTACACTATCAATTTTGATGTCATCCACAAACTGACTAACCATGCCTCCTAAGTTCTTATCCAAATTGTTTATATAAATAACAGACCCAGCACCAATTCCTATGGACTCTGTTGCTGAGTTGAAAAACAACTCTCCACTACCACCCTCTGTCTCCGACTATCAAGCCAATCTTGTATCCAATTGACAAGCTCTCTCTGAACCCCATGTGATCTAATTTTACTAATCAATCTACCATGCAAAACCTTGCCAAAGGCTTGACTGAAGTCCATGAAGGCAATGTCTAACATTCTGCCTCATCAATCTTTTTGATTACATTCACAAAAAATTCAATCAAGTTTGAGACATAACTTCCCATGCACAAAATCATTCTGACTATCCCTAATCAGTTTTTACCTCTCCTAATGCATGTTAGTCCCACCTGTCAGATTTCCCTCCAATTACTTCCCCACCACTGATGTCAGACTCGGCTGCTTTATTTCTCTTTATCCCTGCGTCTCTATCCAAAAGGCAGCTGTCTTTTTTCTATGATAACAAGGTGTAGAGCTGGATGAATACAGCAGGCCAAGCAGCATCAGAGGAGCAGGAAAGCTGACGTTTCGGGTCAGCCCCCCTTCTTCAGAAAAGCTGTGTCAAGCTGTAAAAACTGTTACTTTGATTTTGATAGCCTAGTGTTCGGGTTTAATTCCCTATGACAACCAGTTCAGATGAGCCTGTCTCTAAGCAAGAGTTTGGTATGAGTTATGATCCCACTTATGGAAAGTTATGTCTCACTTTAAACTAAAGGGAACATTTAAAAACATAATCATCTTCAAAGAAAATTTCCATTTTCTAATGTGATATGGGGCTTCCAGATGAGAATAATGTTTAAGATGTTTTCCAGTCAGTAACACTCTGTGAATTAATTATGGTCTGGTGGGGAGGGCTGTGTGGTTGACTTTCCAATGGACTGGAATGGTGATCATCCCTTTCACAGTACCTCAAATCTTATTGTTTATAAAGAGAAGACCTCCCACCCACAACCTCCAACCTCATCGTTCCCCAACCCCGCCTGCTTCTATTTCCTTCCCAAAATCCACAAGTCTGACGGCCCTGGTTGACCCATTGTCTCCACCTGCTCCTGCCCCACTGAACTTATCTCCACCTATCTGGACTCCAATTTCTCCCCCTTGGTCCAGGAACTCCCTACCTACGTCCGTGACACCACCCATGCCCTCCATCTCCTCCAGAACTTCCAATTTCCCGGTCCCCAACACCTCATCTTTACCATGGATGCCCAGTCCCTATATACCTGCATTCCCCATACAGATGGCCTAAAGGCCCCCCACTTCTTCCTGTCCCGTAGGCCCAACTAGTCCCCCTCTACTGACAACCTCATCTGCTTAGCCGAACTCATCGTCACCCCCAACAACTTCTCTTTCAATTCCTCCCACTTCCTACAGACAAAGGGGGTGGCCATGGGTACCCGCATGGGCCCAAGCTATGCCTGCCTCTTTGTAGGTTACGTGGAACAATCCCTCTTCCGTACCTACACTGGCCCTAAACTCCACCTCTTCCTCCGTTACTTTGATGACTGTATCGGCGCTACCTCGTGCTCCCACGAGGAGCTCGAACAGTTCGTCCACTTCACCAACACCTTCCACCCCAACCTTAAGTTCATTTGGACCATCTCTAATACCTCTCTCTCCTTCCTGGACCTCTCTGTCTCCATCTCCGGCAACCACCTAGAAATCAATATCCATTTCAAGCCCACCAACTCCCACTGCTACCTAGAATACACCTCCTCCCACTCACCTTCATGCAAAAATGCCATCCCCTATTCCCAATTCCTTCGCCTCCACCGCACCTGCTCCCAGGATGAGGCAATCCATTCCCGGACATCTCAGATGTCCTTGCTTTTCAAGGAATGCAACTTTCCCCCTTCAGTGGTCGAGAACGCCCTCAACCATGTCTCCTGCATTTACTGCAACTCATCCCTCGCAACTCCCTCCCCGCACTAACAACCAAAACAGAATCCCCCTTGTCCTCACGTAAACAACTGCACCTCCCAGTTGCGAACCATTTCAACTCCCCCTCCCATTCCGCAGACGACATGTCCATCCTGGGCCTCCTGCAGTGCCACAACGATGCTACCCGAAGGTTGCAGGAACAGCAACTCATATTCCGCTTGGGAACCCTGCAGCCCAATGGTATCAACGTGGACTTCACAAGCTTTAAAATCACCCCTCCCCCTACCGCATCCCAAAACCAGCCCAGCTTGTCCCCACCTCCCTAACCTGTCCTTCCTCTCACCTATCCCCTCCTCCCACCTCAAGCCCCACCCCCATCTCCTATCTACCAACCTCATCCCGCCCCCTTGACTGGTCCGTCCTCCCTGGACTGACCTATCACCTCCCTACCTCCCCACCTACACTCACCTTTACTGGCTCCATCCCCGCCTCTTTGACTTGTCTGTCTCCTCTCCACCTATCCTTTCCTCTAGCCATCTTCTATCCGCCTCCCCGTCTCTCCCTATTTATTTCAGAACCCCCTTACCTTCCCCCATTTCTGTTGAAGGGTCTAGGCCCGAAATGTCAGCTTTCCTGCTCCTCTGATGCTGCTTGGCCTGCTGTGTTCATCCAGCTCCACACCTTGTTATCTCAGATTCTCCAGCATCTGCAGTT
The DNA here is from genome assembly GCA_024137785.1 of Ginglymostoma cirratum. NCBI lineage: Eukaryota > Metazoa > Chordata > Chondrichthyes > Orectolobiformes > Ginglymostomatidae > Ginglymostoma > Ginglymostoma cirratum. Next base: position 43,299,944 of record JAHRHZ010000009.1, read on the forward strand.
CCTACTAACTCTGGACTTCTCTGTTATCTATTTTTCTGGCATATTCATGCTGGCTGTTTTGAATATAAGATCCTGAAAGCAGAAATATTAAAATGAAGCTGCTAATAACAATAAACTAAGCACTCATTTTACCATAGTTAGTTAGTGTATGTTACTATCATGAAGTTAGAAGAATACTATTGCTTTACTCATTTGAAAATGCGCATAATTGAAGATGTGGACAAATCTCTACCATCTGTGGTTATGTGGCTAAACTAGGACTTCTGCGCTTCGTATTTGTCAGTAGCACTATATTAAAGGACAATTTGAATTACCTTCAGACGGATATAAAGCACAGGCAACTCGGAGAATGTATAATTCATGGAAGTATCACTGAGCCTTCCATTATTTCTTTCTCCATGGGGATGTAAGTATCATGTCCTTTGATTGAAATTATTTCGGTTGTCAAACATGGAGTCAACTGAACATTATCAGCAAGACCTGAAGCTGTGAATGACTTTGGATGTTTTAAACGCTTTAACGACCAATAAAAAAATAAATTTTGATGGTAGATTAACCTGGCATGTCCTTAAGCCTGGGGAGTTATTGATCAAAAATATCAGTCATATTTCTCTCACAATGCCATATCAACTTGCCAATGAACCAGACTAAGGTGATAAGCATTTCTTGCCAAAACCACAGGTAACTTTTCTTGTTGTTCCATACCATAGACCTACAATGTCAGATTTTCAAAGAGAGGCAAGTGCATGCAAATTGTCACTCCATCTGTTCCTTTTTAGAAAATGAGGGAGCCGTGTATTTCTGGGAGGAAATTCTGATCAAGATTCCCTCTGAAACTCAGAGTTGTTCTTCAATGGGGCTCCATTTCCACAGCAATGTGGGTGGGTGAATAAGTTTGTAGATGATACAAAGATCAGTGGAGTTGTGAATAGTGTAGAAGGTTGTCAAAGGATGGAGCACGATACAGATCAGTTGCAGATATGGGCAGAGAAATGGCAGGTGGAATTTTTAAGCATGAGGTGCTGCATTTTGAGAGATCAAATGTTAAGGAAAAGTTAATGGCAGGGCTCTGAACAGCATTGATGAACATAAGGATCTTGAAGTTCAAGTGCATAGCTCCCTGAAAGTGGCCAGACAAGTAGATAAGGAAGTAAAGAAGGCATATGGCATGCTTGCCTTCATTGGTTGCAACTTAATAAGACTTTGATTATGACAAATCCTCCATTCCCAGGATCATTCTTGTAAAACTCCCATGGACTTATTCTAATGCCAGCACATTCTTCCTTAGAAATGGGGCTCAATTTTGCCCACATTATTCCAATTTCAATCTGACCAAATAGATCACATCACTGGCTCTCCTTTGTCTAATTTGCTTATTATCTTCTCAAAGAAGTCTAACAGATTTGTCAGGTGTGACCTTCCATTGATGCAGCCGTGCTGACTCAGCAGTATTTTACCATGCACTTTCATATCTTCAACAATCTCATCCTTAATAATGGACTCTAAAATCTTACCAATTGCTGAGGTCAGGCTGGCTGTCCTATAAGAATGCTTCTTAAACAGGGGTGATCTATTAGCCATCTTCCAGTCCTCTGGGACACTCCCTGACTGCAATATTCCTGAATTATCACCACCACTGCCTCCACAATTTCCTTCAGAACTGCCAGCCTGGGTGATTTATCCACCTCCCGACTTTTCAGTTTCCCCAGAACCTTCTCCTTAGTGATGGACACTACACTCACATCTGCCCTCCTCGAACTGTCATGAAGTTCTGGAATGCTTCTGATGTCTTCCACCCTGAAGAATGATGCAAATTACCTATCCAATTCGTCTGCCATTTCTTTGTTCTCCATTACTACTTCTCCAGCCTCACTTTCCAGCAATCAACGTCTGCTCTTGCCTCTCCCTGACTTGTTATGTATCTAAAACGGGACAAGGGGCCTGCCGGGAGGTAAGTTTCCCATTTAAATACTTACCTCGTGGAATCAGTGGCCTCCATTTCTGCAGCAGCGGCGGGAGTGGTGCGAGCAAGGACCGGGGAGCTGCTGGGAGGTAAGTTTTTCATTTCGGGAGCGGAGCTGAGTGGGAGTGGCCGAATTGCGCTCTCGGGAGATGAGTGAACTGATATATTTGGGCAGTGGTTAAACCCGAGACATTTCACGTGTAGTGTCTCCCACCTGCCCTCCTCCTCTAACCAAAAAAAAGACTCTGGTGTGTTGATAAGGTAAGTGTTTTTCCTTTTTTTTATCATGTGCTGGTAAATAGAGTGATTTGATGCAAATTTTTTTTCATTTTATTTATCTGGTCTTTGATATTACAATAGGACCAAGTTGAGCTTGAGTAAAAATGGCAGGAGATCCCAGACCCATGTTATGCTCCTCTTGCTCAATGTGGGAGCTCAGGAACGCGGCTGATGTCCCTGACTCCTACACGTGCAGGAAGTGTGTCCAGCTGCAGCTCTCGTTAGACCACGTGACGGCTGTGGAGCTGTGGGTAGACTCACTTTGGAGCATCCGCGATGCTGAGGAAGTCGTGGATAGCACGTTCAGCAAATTAGTCACACCACAGATTAGGATTGCTGAGGGAGAAAGGGAATGAGTGACCAAAAGGCAGAGAAAAAGCAGGAAGGCAGTGCAGGTGTCCCTGCGGTCATCTCCCTCAAAAACAGGTATACCATTTTGGATACTGTTGGGAGAGATGGCTCACCAGGGGAATGCAGCAGTAGCCATGTTCATGGCACCGTGGCTGGCTCTGCTGTACAGAAGGGCGGGAAAAAGAGTGAAAGGGCTATAGTCATAGGGGATTCGATTGTAAGGGGAGTAGATAGGTGGTTCTGTGGTTGAAAACAAGATTCCCGAATGGTATGTCGCCTCCCAGGTGCACGGGTCAGGGATGTCTCAGATCAACTGCAGGACATTCTGAAGGGGGAGGGTGAACAGCCAGCTGTTGTGGTGCATATAGGCACCAATGATATAGGTAAAAAATGGGATGAGGTCCTACAAGCAGAATTTAGGGAGTTAGGAGCCAAATTAAAAAGTAGAGCCTCAGAGGTAGTAATCTCAGGATGGCTACCAGTGCCATGTATTAGCCAGAGTAGAAATGAAAGAAAAGGCAGGATAAATGAGTGGTGAGAGATGATGCAGGAGGGAGGGGTTCAGATTTTGGGACATTGGGACTGGTTCTGGGGGAGGTGGCACTATTACAAATCGGACAGTCTATACCTGGGCAGGACTGGAACCAGTGTCCTTGGGGCTGCTTTTGCTAACGCTGTTGAGGAGGGCTTAAACTAATGTGGCAGGGGGACGGGAACCAAATGAGGAGGTTAGTAAGGAGGTAGTAACTAAAGCCTGTAAGGAACTAGGTAATGAAGTCAGAGTGACTAAGGGGGAGAGTAGGCAGAGAGCAAATGATGAACGCAAAGGGACAGGTGGTCTGAGGTGCATTTGTTTTAATGCGAGAAGTGTAGTAGGTAAGGCAGATGAACTTAGGGCTTGGATTGGTACCTGCGAGTATGATGGTATTGTTATTACTGAGACTTATTTGAGGGAAGGGCAAGATTGGCAACTAAATATCCCAGGTTATAGATGCTTCAGGCGGGATAGAGAAGGAGGTAAGAGGGGTGGAGGAGTTGCATTACTGATCAAAGAGGATATCATAGCTATGCTGAAGGAGGTCACTATGGAGGACTCGAGCAGTGAGGCAATATGGGCAAAGCTCAGAAATAGGAAGGGTGTGGTAACAATGCTGGGGCTGTACTACAGGCCTCCCAACAATGAGTGTGAGATAGAGGCACAAATATGTAGACAGATTGTGGAAAGACGTAGGAGCAACAGGGTTGTGGTGATGGGAGATTTTAATTTTCCCAACATTGACTGGGATTCATTTAGTGTTGGGGGTTTAGATGGAGCAGTATTTGTAAGGAGAATCCAGGAGGGTTTTCTGGAGCAGTATGTAAATAGTCCAACTCAGGAAGGGGCTATACTGGACCTGGTGTTGGGGAATGAGCCCGGCCAGGTGGTTGAAGTTTCAGTAGGGGATTATTTTGGGAATAGTGATCACAATTCCATATGTTTTAGAATACCGACGGACAAAGACAAGAGTGGTCCTAAAGGAAGATTGCTGAGTTGGGGGAAGGCCAACTATAGTAAAATTCAGCAGGAGCTGGGGAATGTGTATTGAGAACAGCTGTTTGAGGGTAAATCCACATTTGATATGTGGGAGGCTTTTAAAGAGAGGTTGATTAGAGTGCAGATCAGACATGTCCCTGTGAAAATGAGGGATAGAAAGGACAAGATTAGAGAACCATGGATGACAGGTGAAATTGTGAGACTAGCAAAGAGGAAAAAGGAAGCATACATAAGGTCTAGGTGACTGAAGACAGACGAAGCTTTGGAAGAATATCGGGAAAGTAGGACCAATCTGAAATGAGGAATTAAGACGGCTAAAACGGGTCATGAAATTTCTTTAGCAAACAGAGTTAAGGAAAATCCCAAAGCCTTTTATTCATACATAAGGAGAAAGAGGGTAACTAGAGAAAGGTGTGGCCCAATCAAGGACAAAAGGGGGAAGTTATGCGAGGAGTCAAAGAAAATGAGTGAGATTCTTAATGAGTACTTTGCATCAGTATTCACTGAGGAGAGGGACATGACGGATGTTGAGGTTCGGGATAGATGTTTGATTACTCTAGGTCAAGTCAGCATAAGGAGGGCGGAAGTGTTGGGTATTCTAAAAGGCATCAGGGTGGACAAGTCCCCAGGTCTGGAAGGAATCTATCCCAGGTTACTGAGGGAAGTGGGAGAGGAAATAGCTGGGGCCTTAACAGATATCTTTGCAGCATCCTTAAGCACGGGTGAGGTCCTGGAGGGCTGGAGAATTGCTAATGTTGTCCCCTTGCTTAAGAAGGGTAGCAACGATAATCCAGGTATTATAGACCGGTGAGCCTGACATCAGTGGTGGGGAAGCTGCTGGAGAAGATACTGAGGGATAGGATTTATTTACATTTGGAAGAAAATGGGCTTATTATTGATAGGCAGCATGGTTTTGTGCAGGGAAGGTCATGTCTTACCAACTTGATAGAATTCTTTGAGGTGGTGACAAAGTTGATAGATGAGGAAAGTGCTGCAGATGTCCTATACATGGACTTCAGTAAGGCATTTGATAAGGTTCCCCATAGTAGGCTGATGGAGAAAGTGAAGTCACATGGGGTCCAGGGTGCACTAGCTAGATGGATAGAGAACTGGCTGGGCAACAGGAGACAGAAAGTTGTAGTGGAAGGGAGTTTCTCAAAATAGAGAATCGTGACCAGTGGGATCCATGTTGGGACCACTGTTGTTTGTGATATGCATAAATGATCTGGACGAAGATATAGATGGTCTGATTAGTAAGTTTGTATATGACACTAAGATTGGTGGAGTAGCAGATCGTGAAGGGGATTGTCAGAGAATGCGGCAGAATATAGATAGATTGGAGAGTTGGGCAGAGAAATGGCAGATGGAGTTCAATCCAGGCAAATGCAAGGTGATGCATTTTGGAAAATCCAATTCAAGAGCAAACTATAAGGTAAATGGTAAAGCCCTGGGGAAAATTGATGCACGGAGAGATCTGGGTGCTCAAGTCCATTGTACCCTGAAGGTGGCAACACAGGTCGATAAAGTGGTCAAGAAGGCATACGGCATGCTTTCATTCATCGGACGGGCTATTGAGTACAAGAATTGGCAGGTCATGTTACAGTTGTATAGGACTTTGGTTCAACCACATTTGGGATACTGCATACAGTTCTGGTCGCCACATTACCAAAAGGATGTACATGCTTTGGAGAGAGTGCAGAAGAGGTTCACCAGGATGTTGCCTGGTATGGAGGGCACTAGTTATGAAGAGAGGTTGAGTAGATTAGAGTTATTTAGATTAAAAAGACAAAGGTTGGGGGGGGACCTGATTGAGGTCTACAAGATCATGAGAGGTATAGACAGGGAATATAGCAAGAAGCTTTTTCCCAGAGTGGGGGACTCAATTATTGGGGGTCACAATTTCAAGGTGAGAGGGGAAAAGTTTAAGGGAGATATGCATGGAAAGTTCTTTACGCAGAGGGTGGTGGTGCCTGGAACACGTTGCCAGTGGAGGTGGTAGAGGCGGGCATGATAGTGTCATTTAAGATGTATCTAGACAGATACATAAATGGACAGGAAGCAGAGGGATACAGATCCTTGGAAAGTAGGCAACAGGTTTAGATAGACGATCTGGATCGGCGCAGGCTTGGAGGGCCTAAGGGCCTATTCCTGTGCTGTAATTTTCTTTGTTGTTTGTTCTAAAAACACTCTTGCAATCTTCTTTTATATTAATACTTAACTTATCCCCATATTTCACCTTCTCCCCGTCATTGTTTTCCCAGTTATCCTCTGCTAGTTTTTGAAGGTTTCCCAATCCTCGCAATTCCTATTAGTTGACATCACATCGTATGCTTTTTTTTGCACTTGTGCTGTCCTTCATTTCACTTGTCAGTTATTGCTGCCTCATCCTCTCCTGAGTATACTGATCAACTTCCACATTAAATTTCTGCTGATGCACTAAATTTGAGTCAGAATCCATACGCACTACAAAACACCTCCTGCAAGCTGATAAATTGATCTCACGATAGAATCCTTAATGAAGGTGATGAACACTGTTGATTCTAATCCTAACTGCTTTGACACAACATTAATGAATAGTTTCCAAGGAGAATTGCTTCAGTGGATCTCTATTCTCTCTCTCTTCGTGAATGTTAACTCTCTAACCAACCTCATTAATTCAACATAATATAACTTTACTTAGCAATATTTTGTAAGATATTTTTGAGAACTACATTGTAGGTTGCAAATTTCTCTCAAGGTCTACACTCTACGGAGGCTAACTTTATTGGAATCTGCTGGGAACCTCCAAACTCAGAAGATGACCCAATCCTTCACATTAACAAAAGTACAGATTGAGCACCAGGGAGAAGGTTAAATAACATCCTGTGTATTCTCTTTAACTCATAGGAATTGCAATGCAGCCCATCTGTCAAGATCTTGAGAGCCTGCTAGATTGTATTGGGTCAATAATGATGTACGTTGGCAGACAGACAAGTCCAGTTAACATTAAAATAATGACACTACACATCAGGTATCTGGCCTGGCACTCCAGAATGCCACATATCAGTATCAAATAGGACACAGTGCACTCTGCACAGGCACAAACTCTAGATACAACTCTCAAACTACTCCTTCCTGGGTTAAGCAGCATTCTGAGGAAAATTATCTGTCCATCTTTGGACACCAAAGCAAGAAAAACTCAAGATTTTGGCTTTTAGCCATCTTCCAAGATAAGCATTGGAAAAGGAGAAAATAATGTTATGCTTAATCCTCTGAGAAAGCATAGTGTGTGAAATGACTAATTAGTTTTATATTTACCTTATCATTCATGCAGCAGTTGTGAAAATAAATTCACACGTTTTCAGACTGGCTTAGAACATAGAACACAGAACTGTACAGCACAGGAATGGGCCGTTCAGCCCACAATTTTGTGCCGAACATGATGCCAAATGAAAATAATCCCTGATATAACAAGGTGTAGAGCTGGATGAACACAGCAGGCCAAGCAGCGTCAGAGTAGCAGGAAGGCTGA
>JAHRHZ010000009.1:43320886-43430941 GCA_024137785.1 Ginglymostoma cirratum
GAGGTATAAATTATTTTAGTGTGTATAATCCGTTGATGAATTTTTTACTGTGCCTCTCCCACTATATGCATCTAATCTGCTGTCCGGTGCAGAATGGGTGATAGTTCAATGGGAACAAACTTCCCTATGTCTTGGTCTATATCAGTACATTTGAATGTGAGGTTTTCTCTTATCAGCTACTTGATTATTGACTGGGGCAGCACTTGTCCACCAATCATCAAATCAAAAGTCACATAACTAATAACTACATAGTATCCCTTCAGAGGGCAATGTCTCCATCCCTTGGTACATTTCATGGCTGCTGTGGCTATGTAATATGTTTCCCCACAAGGGCATATTGTAGCAAAGGCTGGTTATTAACAGGTTGAATGGATCATAAACAATTTTCACAGGTACTGAAACTGCAATCTGTAAGTCTCTTTTTCATTATCTCGTCAGGACAGACTCAGTCATCCTTTCCTTAGTGACATTTTGACAAATCTACCCCTTTGTCAACACCATCCATTGTAATGGCATGAGATAATGGATTACACAAAGATATCCAAGTATCTTTATGGTACTTTCCCACATTATGAATTCTTTTTAAAAGGTAGGTCAGAATATTTCCATTTCGGGGAATATGAAACACTGCTCCAACATAATATTTCCTTTTATCATTTTTACGAGTACCTAACACCTTATTAGTTAATGTCAAACTTCTGAAGTGACATAGGGTTTCCTTTTTGCCAACGCACTTTACTAATTGTTTATCCGACACCCAGTCTGAGGCTTGGTGAGCACCCGGTTGTAACAAATTAGTCCTGATCATAGTCAGCACCCAGCTAGTGTATATGACACACACCTCAGTCTTACGGCCCTCCTCAGAAGTATTGGCCATATGATCAATGTTTAAATCTGTTGTATTCTGTAAAGGGCTTAGAAATTTAACTGTGTCCAGGGTCACTTGTGACACATCCCGGCTCATCTGGTTGGTCAGTATCTGGTCTAAGTAACCTTCTCCAGTAATGACCTGCATTTTCTGATGGAGGGATCATATGTGACTTTCTCATTCTGCTATATCCAAGATGTTGATGGTAGCCACCCCTGATGCATATCCTGTCCTTGGTAACTCCAGTAGTCCTCTTTTCTTTCTAATCTTCTTGGACTTAAGCTCACTTCCGCTCAGTTGTTTGTCAAGGAGGTGGACAAATAATTGTTTTGTGGTGGATAAGCACCATTCTGGAGTGGTCATTTCAATTAAATTATAGACTGCCTGGAAATGCTGATTTCGTGGTACCAACATGACTGGTTCTCCCGTCTCCTCTAGTATCAAACCCGCACCTTCTGTCCTGCCCTGAGATTCATTACATCCAGGTTCTGGTGTGGTTTTAATCACTGGAGCATGTGGGGTAATAAGCTTCTCATGTATCCTGAAAATTATGAAGGGTCTCAGGCCTCACCAAAAACCCCTGTCTGCATCTCTCAATGGCCTTTTTTTAAATCTATCTTCCTCCTGTATCATGTCATCCCTTGTACAATTGATGATGATCCAACCAATTTTCTTGAATTACCTTGAGTGGCCACCCACAGACAGCATAGCTTTTGTATGCATCACGACCCCAGTCTATATTCACATAAATGCAATCCCAGTGAACCATAGTTTTATCTTGATCGTCATTCCCCAATGGTTGCTCATAAATGGGCCTATAAATTGACTAGTAATTTGTCCTTCTGGGATTACCGCCAGTGTCACCTCCAGAACTCTGTTGCATGAGAATTGTATCCATGTTCCTTCTGGTATAGCCCATGTCTTTCCCATACTTGTCAACCCATCCTCTCACATATAATGCAGATTTAAGTCCCCTCTGTTTCCTTTATTGGTTTGTATTATCTTGTGCTGCTGACCAGAGTCACTCCTGATCACAAGTTATTCTTCCAGCATTGAAGCTGCTTGAGGTGCATTCACTCGTCATGATGACCCCAATGCAGGCTCAGCCATAAGTTTGAAGCATAATCAGTCCAGGAGTGACAAAATGTATTACTCTCCTCATCCTAGAGTAGACCTGTAACATACAAGTGTAATTTCTGCTCTTATTTACAGTTTCTTTCTTATCACTACTATAAACTCAGATTTGCTGTGCCAGATCATCTGTCCTTATTTCCAATCTATTTCAGATTCTAACTGTCCATTTCATCTGACTCAATTAGTTCCTCTAACATTTCTCTTTTTCTTCCATTATTTTCCTTGGTTATCCTTTATATTTGAGGAGCCAATATCAGGTTGTGGTCCAGTTATGTATAGGCCAGACCAGGTAAGGATAGCAGTTTCCTTCCCTAAAGGACAGTAGTGAAACAGATGTTTTTGTTTCCTGAACAATCAACTATAGATTCATAGTCATCATTAGATTCTTAATTCTAGATATTTTATTGAATTCAAAAGCCACCATCTGCCATGGCAGGATTTGAACCCAGGTCCCCAGAACATTATCTGGCTCTCTGGATTAACAGTCCTGTGATAATACCACTAGGCCATCACCTCCCCAGTGGCTAGCTTGCTTCTCTCCTACTAACTTTAACTGATTGATGTGATCCAGCTACTCTTGCCTGGCACTGTTAATACCTTGTATATAGATAGGCTAGCCCTCTCTACTATCTCACAGGGCCTGGTGAACTTTGGACTCAAGAATGAGGTGGGCTGGTGTATTCTTATCATTACTCTTTGTCCAGGACTCAATTCTATCTGTCTGGGTTTTGCGTCGAAATAGGCCTTACTTTGCTGCTTACTCCTTCCTTGTTGGTAGGCTGCTATGTAATTTGCTCCCTTTACTGTTTCTACTAACTGTTGTACCCATTTTTCTGGTATGATATTGTCGACCTCAGGTTCAGACAAGTCGAAGCCTACCACTCCCTCCATTCCTCTTTCGTCCCTTCCCGTAATGAGTTTATAAGGTGTATAGCCTGTTGACAAAGCCAGGGTGTTCCTTAGTATAATTAACACATAACTCAGAACAACCTGCCAGGTTGCCTGATGCTGCTGCGCCATTATAGTTATCATGCTTTTCAAAGTCTGATTCATCCTTTCCACAATTCCACTTGACTGCAACCTATAGAGTATGTGGAATCTCTGTCTGATCTGTGTTCCCTGGTCTGATTCTATGCTTTGGGGTATACCCCAATGGCTGAATACCTGTTCCAACAAAACTTTTGTAGTATTCCCGGCTGTGTTTGTCGTGGTCAGCAAAGTTTCTGCCCTTTTAGTAAAGGTGCCCACGATTACCAGAATGTACTTGTATCCCCCTGGGGTGGGGGGTAAGGGTCCTATATAGTCTATTTGTAAATTAGTCCACAGCCCTTCTACTAGTCTAGTATTTCGGAAGGCTCTTTTCTTAACGTTCTTATCGGAGTTATGCTGTGTGCAGATTAAACAATTTATAACGTAGTGTTGCAAGTCACCTTTCATTCCAGGCCACCAGCACACTTCCTTTATCTTACCAGCATATTCTCCACCCCTTTATGACCCCATAAATCATGGGACCAATGAATTATTTGAGGTCATTACCCCTTTCCTTCATATTAAGCTGCTCCGTGCTGAACATAGATTCCCTTGTGTGCTCCACGTGTGTCTGATTCTGCACCTTCTAAAGTTTCAATTCTCTGTCTTTCCTTTGCTCCTGTGCTAAATCCGTCACTTTGACTTATTTCTCCTTATGGCCCCCGATTTCTTCAATTGGTGGCCACCTTTCCTGCCTTTTTACAGCACCTTGTTTGGCTAACCCATCAGCCTTCCTGTTCCGCTTGAGAGATAGTTTTGAATTACCTTTGTGACCCCATATCCTTTCTTTTGTGCTTCTTCAATGATATATCATAACAGTGGAGCCAATGGGAAGGGCTTTCCATCTGCTGAGACAAATCATCTCACCTTCCATAGGGGCAAATATTCCATGAGGCTTTAACAGACTTACATGCTGTTAAGGTGTTTCACTGATCTGGGCAGAAAGAGTTCCGGGTGGCCAACTACATATGCGAAGGCTGGTAACTCAGCTGCCTGTGCATTCCTGGTTCTGGGTAACTTTAGAGCCATGCTATATCTTCCATATATATCCTACACCCAGCTTTCCTTTTTCCTTCCTGTACTGATGAAGAACCATCCACAAAAATTTTGAACTGGGGTTCTTCCTTTCCTGTTTCCTTTGCCTCCCTGCTTTCAGGCCCCATCTTACTTCTCCCATTTGTTTTGATGCAAATGAGCCCTTGGGACCATTTGCTGTCATCAATTGACATTTGTGTTTCTCCCCCGGTACATTAACTTATCTGCTAACATGGCGGTGGTTTTTACTCCTTTTACATTGTTGTTACAAGAAAGGGAAATCAGTGCCCAGTTAGTGATTCTATTTTGGCTAACTGAGCCATCTTCAATCCTTCCATCTTCTAGTAGCTGTACAGAGGTATGTTCTGTCAGTACTGTAAGTGGGTTCAACCCACTATGTAGGTAAAATGCTGCACTGCCCAGAAAACAGCTAGCAGATATTTTTCGCTAACAGTGTACCCTTGCTCTATCGGTGAGAGCATGCATGAGGCATACGCGACTGGTCTTAATTTCCCATGCGTTTCCTGTAACAGAACTACCGAGACGGTGGTGTCTGTGGTGGCAACCTCCAAAGAAAGTGGTTCATTTGGATTTGGGGTTTTCAGAGCGGGCGCACAAGCGAGTTCCTGCTTCCAAGTTGCAATGGCCTGTTTATGTTCTGGTTTCCACTCCCAGGCCACATTCTTTCTCAATAACTCCATCAACGGAGCCGGTTTTGTAGTGAATCCATTAAGCTGGTCCCTGCAATATCCCACTAAGCCCAGGACAGGGAGTCTGCTGACTACCTCTACCTTTCGTTTGTCAATTTCTCTTTTCCCCGATGACAGAATTGTTCGTAAGTAAGTCACTTTCTGCTTCAATATCTGAGTTTTCTTAGGGTTTACCTTCAAAGCCAACTCATGCGACAGCCACAGCAACTCACTGAGCAGCTGATAATGTTCCTCTTTAGTTTCAGCTTGCAGAAGCAAGTTGTCTACATACTCCACCAGACTCTCAGGCTTTGAGAACCCTTTTAACCCTTCTCTTACACGTTGGTGAAATATATACGTGGAATGATGAAATCCCTTTGGCAGGGTGGTTGATATATATTGGTGGCCTCGGAAAATAAATGCAAATTTATATTGGCACTGTTTCTTCAGGGGGATTGACCAAAACCCGTTTCTTATGTCCAAAATCGTAAACCATTGAGCATCCTTATTTAGTTTGACTATTATTTCTGGGCTAGTTGTTACAATCGGGGTTGTTAACAGGGTGGTCCTGTTCAATACTCAGTAATCTATTGTTAATCCCCAGCTACCATCCGGTTTCCTTACCACACAAATAGACAAGTTGTTATTGGAAGCTACCGGTCTCAGTATCCCCTGCTGCAGCAGACGTTGTATTACCTTTCCTACCTTTTCTCCCACCTGCTTCAGAAAACCATACTACTTCCGTGGCTTGGTGTCTGGACCCTGTATACATACACTCCCAGCCATTTTCCCACAGTCATGCTTATGTTGGGGAAATACTGCTGAGTGCCATACAATGAGTTGTTGCCCTTTATGATTGTTACTCATCCTCCCTGGCTTTGTCAGCATTTCTCCAACCTTGCATATTCTGTTTTGATATTCGCCCACTCGGATAAGTGTGCAGTTTTCACTCCTCATGCCTTCAGGCATTTGCCAAATCATACTATTAATGAGATCAAAACAGAGTCCTGCTTCAGCCATATAGTCACTCCCTAAGATTAGCTTTTGCTCCCTAGGTAGTTTGATAAGGATTACTGAATGCTTCAATACTATGTCCCCCATACTAACCTCCAATGGTACACCTACATGTCCCACTTGTGAATGTCCTGTGAATCCACTAAGAATGACTTAACTTTGAATTTTCCAATTTGTGTCATTAACATGGGTAGTATTGACAGTGGTTTGGGATCCAAAGGAATGTGACAGGGCGGCCTCAGACTCTACCATCACAAGGAGTCTCCCCATTTTGTCCCACCGTGCATCACATACCCATAGCGGAGAAGCCAGTGGCCATCATTGCAGTTGGGGTACATCCCCGAAGATGGTAATATCTCCATCATATCACACTGAAGGTAGGATCTGTTCGGTCCTTCCACAGATAGGCACTGGCCCTGCCCCCCAACCCCCAACACACATTCTCACTTCTCGGACTTGGACATTCTCTCGTGAAATATCCCTCTTGGCCATAATTGTTGCACCTGGAAACCCGGCTTTGAATTTTCCCTTTTGCCAAGAAATTCCCTCTACCTCTACTTCTTCCCACTGTCGGATCGACTAGAGGGAGTGTCATCTGAGTAGGTCCTTCCACCTTCATTTCTCCAGATTGTTGCCTGATTTTTAACAGCCATCACCCATACCCCAGAGGTCTTGGGAAATTTTGTTGCATCTTTTTCCAATGCTCTAACCATCTTCCTCATTACCCAGGTCTCTGTGTGCATGTCATCGGTGGGATCAGACTGCTGTAATACTCTCCTTGTCCCCTCAGTGTCATGTAACACCAGCATTGTCAGCCATCAGTTCCTAGCCTCTGCTTCCAGATTGTTCCTGTCCAAGGGTGTACCATATACACTCTGAAACACCTCCCAAAGGCTTACCGCAAACACAGTGGGGAGTTCACCTTTTCTTTTCTAGCATTTTGTCAGGGCCTCCATTGAGTACCCTCTGTTCGTGCCCATGATAGTTAACACCTAGTCTGTTAAAGCCTCGGTTGTACCTCTAAAAACTTTCTGCTCTTCTGATAAGGCAGAGTGTATATGTGGGTACAGGCACGTTATCGTTAATTTTCTTTCCTCAGTGTCAGCTAAACCATGTATTTCCCTCTGGTGACTGACCATTCGGAACATTTCCCTAGGATTGTCCCCTGGCACGCATGTCCCAATATCTTTTGCAATGTCCCTCAACTGCTGTACCCTTAATGGGATGAAGTATACTACCCTCTCACCCTCTACTATCTGACCATCTGCCTGTAATCCTCCTCTACTGGTTGCAAGGGGGGCCATTAAGATTGGACCTGATGGGGTCTCCGACCCTGGGTCATAAACTGGCAGTTGATCCTCTGGCGGTATCTCCCCATCATCAAGGCCATACCTAGCTGCTTTGTCTGCTAAATCATGCCAATCTATGTCACCCTCACTGCCTTCCTCACTTCTTTCAGATGCGAAGGCACACATTATTCCTTTCTGCGTGGCTAGCTGACCTTGTAGCTTCTCTATCTGTCTCTGACATTTTGTGTGATCCATGGCAGTACTCCTCTTCTCATGAGCTGCTCTCTGAATCACGTTCATTGCAGCTTTTAAATCAATACATTTTTGCTTCCACCCTTCCACCTCATCTTTCACTGTTTGGACTTCTCCGTCTCACTTACTCCTTTCCCTAACCAGCTTCTCACACTGCAGCTGGCACTGATTCATATGGACCAAGTCCGCACTCCTCTGTCCCTGCAGGTCGGTTACCTTTTCACGAAGGCGGGCTACCTTCTCACAAAGTCCCTTATTCTCTTCCTCTAGTCTTTCCTTCTTTACCTTCTCTAATTTGGCTAGCTGTCAGCATTCCATCCATTCCTCCATTAAACAGCTGATTGCTACCACCTTCTGTACTGTTTTAAAGTGACATCTTTGTTTGGGCAACCTACAAAAGGGCATCCCCAATAGACTTTTCCTTGTCCCCAGTGTGACCTGCATATTCCCCATATTGCGGCCACTTCCCTATTATGTATTTCTGAAGGAGCCCCATCCAATCAGGGCAGTTCATTCCCTCTTGATTCATCATTGTATACCAGTGGCTACGGATTAACCCCAAACTCCCATTCTCTCTGTACTCGCACCTCCCATTGACACAGCAGAGAAGTCCTCCCTTGAATCCAAAGCACCACTTGGTCTGACCCAGGTCAGATCTGAGTCACAGCACCGTAATATGTTGTCAAGAGCCTGGAGAACACCACCTCTGGTTAGCAGCTTATGCAGAGGGGAGAAGAGTCAATTCTCATAACCTCACAAATTACTTTATTAATGTATCACACATGACACACGTAGCTTAATTTTTTTTATCACAAAGGTATATTATATTTTTTCCTACAAAATTAACTAGGACCTGTTTATACACCCACTAAAGTCCTCTGACACTCCCTAGAGTGTCACAGAATATAAAAGCTAATATCCAATCAGGACAGCTGCTGCTGCTGGCCAGATGCTGCACTTGATGTTGTCACCACACCCTTAAAGTAGGGTCTGCTTCTATGATGGTTGGTCTCTGGAGTTTTCACTGACGGCATGCCGCAAGGGTCTTCTTTTTATTCTTTCTCTTATCTCTCTCAAGTTGTGCTGTCTTCTTCCCACTGGCTCAGGCTAATTCACTTATCATGCGCATTTACCTTGTTGGCCCTGGCCCAGAGGCTAAGGTAGCATTACCTCATTATTCCCATGCAAATAAGTATTTTGCAGTACCTAACTTTCTTACTTATTCCAGAGTTTAGTCAATTCAAACTGGTTTAAATCAGCTCAAACGAGCACCTGGGCTATTTTTAGTTCACAAGCTGCTTCTTTCTCCATGTCAGCACCTTTACATTCAGTGCCTCCTGTTAGTGATGTTGGTGGCTGGTACGACTCTCTCTCTCTCTTTACCTTTCTGCAGCTTCTGGCTAACAGAACCCCATTGCTGTTGCCAGAAGAAAGAGAAGGAGTGAGGGCAGAAGTATGGGAGATGGGCCAGACCTGGTTGAGAGCATCAAGTTTGAGTAACCTTCTTCTATGTCATCAATGCTAATTCACAAGGCAGCAGTTGTTGTTAACAGCTCATGATTAGTGTTGCTCTGTCAGCCTATTTTCTCCAAAATACCTGTTAAGGCAATTTAACAGAATCTTCAGAAGCAAGTGATAATAATTGGGGGAAGGGCACCAAGCAGGACAGCTAATGCAGTTGTATTGCGGCCTCCAGCATCTGATGACAATAGGGAGGGAGATCACCAAACAAGACAGCTGGAGCATCTGAATCCTCTCTGGAGGAAAAGGGTTTCTTGTGGAAAAAGGCCTGATGGGGCAAGTGATCAGACTAACAAAGGACTTCCTCAAACAGTTGCAAATATCAGACTTAATTCAAAGCATATATTATGTCTTCCTTGTTAACATTAATCTCCCAACATGTTTTTAATGACCTGAGCCTACTGAAATAAAGAATATATGCTTCATAATCTTTGGGCTGTCCATGTTCAAACATATGTTACACTGATGTTAGTAGAATTACCATCACTGCATGGACTATCCAAGCATTTATCTTCATGGACTGCTGTGCATACTTGTCACATTGACAAGTTGAAACTAGTTGTCGAGATAGGATTTAATAAAAATTTAAATGGAACTCTGAGGTGACCTGTGGTGTCACTGTGACCTCAGTAGCCATGTGTTGGTCTGCCATGAAGACGTTGGACCCTGTACAAATCAGATCCGCTTGCTCCATAGGCTTAGTGTCACGTACAGTGTAACAATAAACATAGCTTAACAGTTACCAAGGAGATTAGTTTGAGCTTACATTAAGACCTGAAGATCCTACGTGAAAATAGAATCAAACTAATCCTCCCATTACAATAACAGATATTGCTGGAGAAATTCAGCAGGTCTGGCTGCATCTTTGGGGAGAAAGCAGAGTTAACATTTCTAATCTAGTGACCCTTCTTTGGAACTGATAGTAGTTAGGAAAAGGTGGCATATACGCTGAAAACAAGGGATGGAAGGGAAAGGAGTGAGTGGTAACCAGAGACAGAGCCCCGAGGGAAAACAATGACACAGGTAGATAAAGAGATAGATTTTGTCTTTCGTTTTTATTCAGTCACTGGGTGAGGGTATCACTGGCTAGGCCAGTATCTATTACCCATCCCTACTTGCCCACAGGACAGATAAGAGTTAATCACATTGCTGTGGGTCTGGAGTCATATGGAGGCCAAACCAAGTAAGGATGACAATGTCCTTCCCTAAAGTGAACAGATGTTTTGATTTTTCAATAATAATGACTATCATTAGACTCTTAATTCCAGATATTTATTGAATTCAAATTCAATCTGCTGTGTTAGGATTTGAATCCATGTCCCCAGAACATTATTTAGGTCTCTGGATTTTAATAGTCCGATGATAATACCACTAGGAGTCTTCCGGGGAGAAGGATAAGCTGTTTAATAGAGACCATAGCTGGGTGAAAATGAGTTGGCTGTGCTGAAGTGATCCCATATCATGGCAGGGCCTGGAGTGTTGCATGGATAAAGAACATGGGAGAATGTGTTCAGGTTCTAAAATTATTGAACTCAATATTGAGTCCTGAAGGCTGCAGAATCCCTAACCTTGCACTGAGCCTTACTGGAGCACTGCAGCAGACTCGTAACAGAAATGTTGACCAGAGAACATGGGTGGTGTGTTGAGATGACAGACAACTGGAAGTTGACAGATTGTAGGTGTTTTGCAAAGCAGCTGCCCAGACTGCATTTCTTTTCTCCGTTATAAGACCACATTATAGACTGTATTGAGTGAAGTGCAGGAGAATTATTGCTTTACATGCAAGGTGTGACCAGGATCTTAGATAATGAGGAGGAAGGAAGCAAACAGGCAGGTGTTACACCTTCTGTGATTGCATGGGAAGAAGCCATGAGATTGTGGAGAGGTGATTAGGTGGAGTAGACTAGGGTATCATGTAGGGAATGGGCCCTGTGGAAGGATGACAAGGGAATGGAGGGGAATATGCGCATGATGGTGGCATTTCACTGGAGGTGGAGAAAATAGCAGTTTGGAATTATTTGGATGTGGATGCTGGTGGGGTGGAAAGTGAGGACCGGGGGGACATTATCGGTGTTGTGGAAGGGATGAGAAGAGGTGCAGGCAGAAGTGTGGGACATAGGTCAGATACGGCTAAGGATTCTGCCAACCACAGTGTCAGGGAATCATCAGTCGGGGAAAAAGGTGGACATTTCTGTGGCCCATGTGTGGAAGGTGGTATCATCAAAATGGATGCAATGCAGACGGAGAAACTGAGAGAGTAAACCGAGTAAAAAGGTTGTGGATTCAAGTCTCATCTCAGGACTTACAAATGAAAATCTAAGCTAATGCTCCTGATCTGAAAGAGTGCTGATCCTGTTGGAGTTGCTGTCTTATGGATAAGATATTAAATCGAGGTCTAGCCTGCCCTCTCAGCTGGATGTGACAAGGTCCATAACAGGATTTTAAAGAACAATATTATCCCTGCTGTCCTAGGCAATACTTATGGTGTAACTAACATCACAAACAAAAAGATTATCTGCTCATGATGAAACTGCTGGTCCTGAAAGTTACTGTAAGTGAATTAGCTGCCATATTTCCTAAGTTAGAACAGCTACCACATCTTTCCATTGGCTGTAAGTCATAAAAGGATATCCCACAGCTCTGAAGTATAAATTTACCATATAAATGCAACTCTTTCACTTTTTCTCAGATTTCAGGCAGAAAGCTACAAAGCTAATCACTGTTGTCATTGTGAAAAACCTCACAGGTCTGTTCCAGAAGTTGCATTCTCAGGTGTGGAAACCCATTGAGGTACAAAATATTGTTGAATTTTAGGGTTTCAATCCATATATTCGGATGGTTTCAGGTCTAAGGCTCCTGAGCCTGTGTAAATGAATGGATTAAATTTGGAACTAGGTACAGGGAGCAAAGTTATCTGTGAAATATTATGAACATGGGATAGGTGCAGTCATTCCATTACTTCACAGAGATCCAGATTCATTGAAAATATACAGTTAACAATAGTCTCGTGGTCACGTTAGAGAGAGAGGGAAAGAAAGAGAGAGAGAGAGCACAAGAGAGAGAGAACGAGCGCGAGAGCACTAGAGATTTCAACCTGATGACTACTACCCCTCAGGCAGGATAAGGTCAATCCATTCATGGTGACATCAGCCAGTGTGAGAATTGAGCTCATGCTATTAGCATCACTCTGCATCACAAAACAGCTTTCCAGCCAACTGAGCAAACTAACCTTGAAGCCTCAAAGATAGTAAGAATTGCCGATGCTGGAGACTGAGATAACACAGTGTGGAGCTGGAGGAACACAGCAGGCCAGGCAGCATCAATGGAGCAGGAAAGCTGATGTTTCGGGTGGGGACCCTTCTTCAGAAATGGGGGAGGGGGAAGGAGGATCTGAAATAAATAGAGAGCAGGGGGCGGTGATAGCAGGCAGATAGTGGACCAGATAGGAGGGAGAGAAGACGGACAGGCCAAGGAAGCAGGGCTGAAGCTAGTAAAGGTGAGTTAGGCAACCTTGAAGCCTGGCTGGCTTCCAGGTTTAGAAGATGTCGTCTCAACAATTTAATTCTTTCTTTGCCTTGATCTCCTGCTCACCAGTTTAGATTTCACCCCAAAGATTTTTATCAGTTCATCATTAGTAATGTTGCTTCTTTATTGAATACATGAACCATGCTGTGTAAAAAAACAAATGCCAAGTCTTGAAATATCCCATCCTAGGGAAAAGATAACTGCCATTCATCTTATTTATACTCATCATCATACTTATACTTACTTATACTCATATCGTATCAGTGTGGCTTTGCTAGCTGGAACAGCAATTATTGGTCATTCTAAGTTGCCTTGCAAAGATAATGGTGATGAGCGGCGTTCTTGAACCATTGCGATCTTTGGCATGTAGATATACCTACAGTGCCCTTAGAAGGGAGTTTCAGGATTTTGACACAGCTACACTGAAGGAAAGGTGTTAAATTTCCAGGTCAGGTTGACAACTGGATGGAGAGAAAATTGCAGGCATTAGCATTCCCATGTATCTGCTGCCCTTTCCTTCCAGATGGTAGTGGTTATGGATTTATAAGACATTGTGTAGTACAAAGGTTACTTGCTAGCTGTCAGCCCAATATTGTCCCAAACTTGTTGATATCGCTATGAAGCTGATTCAGTGATTCCTCACCATGAGTCCAAAGAAAGAGTCTAACCCACCCACTATAGACCCCTTCTCCCACCTCCAACACACCCCATCCTCGTAGGCACCATCCCAAGGCCTCCTACCCTCCCTCGATCTCTTCATTAACCAACTGCCATCACGACATCGATTGCCTCAACCTCTCCACCCCTCTCACTCACTCCAACCTCTCCCCCACAGAACGAGCAGCCCTCCACTCCCTCCGCTCCAAACCTAAACTCACTATAAAATCAACGGATAAGGGAGGCACAGTCGTGGTATGGCGCACTGACCTTTACATCGCTGAGGCCAGGCGCCAACTCTCTGACACTTCTTCTACCATCCTCTTGATCATGAACATGCCCTTGACCACCAAAACATCATCTCCCAGACTATCCATAACATCATCAGCTCAGGTGACCTCCCACCCACAGCCTCCAACCTCATTGTTCCCCAACCCCACACCATTGTTTCTACCTCCTTTCCAAAATCCACAAACCCGACTGCCCCGGCCGACACATTGTTTCTGCCTACTCCTGTCCCACTGAACTTATCTCCGCTTACCTCAACTCTATTTTCTTGCCCCTGGTCCAAGAACTCCCCACCTGCGTCTGGGACACCACCCATGCCCTCCACCTCCTCCAAGACTTTCAGTTCCCTGGCCCCTAACATCTCACCTTCACTATGGATGTCCAATCCCTATACACTAGCATTCCCCACACAGGTGGTCTAAAAGCCCTCAGCTTCTTCTTCTCCTACAGGCCCAACCAATCCCTCTCCACCAACCCCCTTATCCACTCAACTGAGCTCGCCCTTACTCTTAAAAACTTCTCCTTCAACTCCTCCCACTTTCTGCAGACTAAGGGGGTGGCCATGGACACCCGCATGGGCCCAAGCTATGCCTGCCTCTTCGTTGGATACGTGGGACAGTCCCTCCTCCGCAGCTACACTGGCTCTATCCGCCACCTCTTCCTGAACTACATCGATGGCTGTATCACTGCCTCGTGCTCCCATGAGGAGCTCGAACAGTTCATCAACTTTACTAACACATCTCACCCCAACCTTAAGTTCACCTGGACCATCTCTGTTACCCCTCTCTCCTTTCTGGATTCCTCTTGTCGCCATCTCTGGTAACCACCTCGAAACTGATATCCAGTTCAAGACCACCGACTCCCACAGCTACCTAGACTACACCTCCTCTCACCCAACTTCCTGCAAGAATGTGATCCACTACTCCCAATTCCTGTGCCTCCGCTGCATCTGCTCCCAAGATGAGGCATTCCTCTCCCGAACATCCCAGATGTCCTCGTATTTCCAGGAGTGCAACGTCCCCCCTTCAGTGGTCGAAAAAGCTCTGAACCGCATCTCTTGCATTTTCCATACCTCAGCCCTCATACCCCGTCCCTGCAACAAAAACAAAGACAGAATTCCCCTTGCCCTCACATATCACCCCACTAACCTCCGGATTCAACGCATCATTCTCAGCCACTTCCGCCACTTGCAATCTGACCCCACAACCAAGGATGTATTTCCCTCCCCACCCTTAACTGACTTCTGGAGGGACCGCTCTCTCTGCAACTCCCTCATCCACTGCACACTCCCCACTAGCTCCACCGCCCCCAGCATATTTCCCTACAACCGCAGGAAGTGCTACAACTGCCCTTATATCTCCTCTTCTCACCTCCATCCCAAGTCCCAAAAAAACATTTCACATCAGACAGATGTTCAGCTTCACATCTGCTAATGTGGTCTATTGCATCCGCTGCTCCTGATGTGGCCTCCTCTACATCAGTGAGACCAAGCAGAGGCGCAGAGACCACTTTGTAGAACACCTGAGCTCTGTTCGCGACAAACGACAAAACCTTCCAGTGGCGAACCACTTCAACTCCTCCTCCCACTCCCTGGATGACATGTCCAGCCTCGGCCTCCTCCAGTGAAACAACGATGCCACCTGGAAACTGAAGGAGCAGCACATCATATTCCGCCTTGGGAGCCTACAATCAAATGGTCTCAATGTGGACTTTACTAGCCTCAAAATCTCCCCACCCCAACTTCATCCCATGACCAACCCTCCCTTTCATCCCCACCTCCTTGACCTGTCCATCTTCTCTCCCACCTATCTGGTCCTCTCATCTCACTGACCAAACCCCCATCACTGCCTACCTGAATCACCTATCACCACCCCACCTCCCTCCCCCAGCCCCCCCTTCCTCCTCTCTCATTTATTTCAGAGCCCCCTACCCCTCCCCTATTTCTGAAGAAGTCCTGATCCGAAACATCAGCTTTCTTGCACTTCTGATGCTGCTTGCTCTTCTGTGTTCTTCCAGTTCCACACTATGTTATCTCTGACTCCAACATTGGCAATTTTTATTACCTCTGGTGAATTTAAAATTTCTGATGAAGGGTCTAGGCCCGAAACGTCAAGCTTTCCTGCTCCTATGATGCTGCTTGGCCTGCTGTGTTCATCCAGCCCCACAACTTGTTATCTTGAATTTAAAATTTGTTTTTTTTTTCTCTTCAGCTGAAGACAGTGAGGTATTATATTCATGTAAAACCAAGAACTGTGGTTGCTGGACATCTGAAACATAATCAGAAATTGCTGGAGAAACCCAGTGGGTCTTATTTTATTTCTCCTTTCTCTCTTTATTCCCAACACTTCCTGAGGTAATAACTTCTGATTTTTGAATAAAATTCACAACAACAACTTTTAAGATGAAATCAAAGTAGGGTTTATTAACAATCAAACTTTATGCTCCACTATTCTACTAACTCAGGAAATGAAGAAAGACAGGACAGGAAACGAGGTGAGTTAACATTGTAACTTTTGTTAAATCCAGAGGCGTTTAAAAAAAATTAATTTGCATGAGTTACAACCTCCAGCAGATTAGTTTCTTTGGTCAGCTGGGCCCAATAGATTTCCTTCTTGCAGGCAAAGTGTGAGCTTCTGTCAGTCCAGAAACTTACAGAGAGAATGGAACATTTGAAACAGGCTGTCAACTCAGCTGAGACTCTTGTTTTCCCTATGGAGGTCTAACAACAAATGACTTAAAATCACAGTTATGCATAATTATGCGATTCAACCAGTTCCATTTCAGTCATGTGACAGAAACATTCATTTCAGGTGCTGATGACTCATTTCAGTTGGCTATTTGAAGGGTCATCAAGTTGACAGTGTAACTTACCTTTCTTTAATCAGCATTTTGATTGGGATGTGCCAAGGTAACTGTAAAAACTTTAGCGCTCATTTTAACGTAATGGGTCTTGAAGTTTTTCTTTATCAAGAATTGGCTGGAGGCAAACTGCTCATGCTTGAGTCCTTTGTGTCATTTCTACTTGAATGCCTATACAATGCAAGAAGCTCAGAAGCTCCTGGAAATACAATCATGTGACCAGCTACAGCCATTTTACGAGTCCAACAAACTTTGTTTAAGATCTGTTATTTAAAAAAAATAGACAAAAACATAGGAGAGAAAACAGTTTTATCCGGGATTTCCTTTCATGGCTTCTTGCTGTAAGATTAGAATATAACACTCTGTCTCTATAGATAATATTTTCATTCATAGCTTCTAACCTTTGACTGCATATAATCTCCATGAACCTGTATATATCACAGATTCTTAATTCAAATCTGTATAAATGTCTTTAATATGGAGTACTGTTTTATTTAGAATTTTTCAGGTTTTCTCCATCATGGTTTATCTCTAGTGACATTGCTTTGCTCTGCCCCTAATTCACATAGTACCTGACCTGGTAGTATGTGATAGGACAGTGGGGAGGGAGTATGTATAACACACATTGTACTGTCCTATCAAATATTCCCAAATGAAGTATAAAGTGAGCTTCAATCATTATTATTCCGTGATATCTGCTCCAATTATTGTTGCTGATCACACCTTTGGATACCCTTGATGATTTCGACACTTTACTTCTGATGCATCTTTCTGTCACAATGTGGAGATGCTGGTGTTGAACTGGGGTGGACAAAGTCAAAAGTCACATGACACAAGGTTATAGCCCAATAGGTTTATTTGAAAATGCAAACTTTTGGAGCTCCGCTCCATCTTCAGGCATAATGTGAGAGAGAGGGTATAAGTCCAATGGTTAGCACTGCTGCCTTACAGCACCAGGAACATTAACAACTACTCACCCTCCCAGCCTGATCATTAGCAACGCCTTTGTCTGTCCAACTGTCTTTCTCTCTCTTTGGGCTCTATCCAATCGTTTACTCCCTACTCCACCCACCTCCCTATTTTCTGTATATAAACTGATGTTTTGCAGCCCCCATCAGTTCTGAGGGAAGGTCACCGGACCCGAAATGTTAACTCTGTTGTTTTCTTCACAGATGCTGCCAGACCTGCTTTTCCAGCAACTTTGTTTTTGTACCAGGAACCCAGGTTCAATTCCAGCCTCGGGCAACTGTCTGTGTGGAGTTTGCACGTTCTCCCTGTGTCTGTGTAGGTTTCCCCCAGGTGCTCCGGTTTCCTCCCCCATTCCAAAGATGTGCAGGCTAGGTGGACTGGCCATGGGAAATTGCCCGTAGTGTTCAGGGATGTCTAGACTAGGTGGGTTATTGCAGTTGGCCTGGGTCAGATACTCCAAGGGTCAGTGCGGACTCGTTGGGATGAAGGGCCTGTTTCCACACTGTAGGGAATGTGTGTATGAAGACACAATTTATAAGAGAAAGGTAACAATCCTGAAACTGGCCAACTCTTGCTGAATCTTTAATAATTTAGGAAGGAGGCTACTGGTTAAAATGCAAAAATCTAAATTCCTTTCAAGTCATTTTCGAGATTGATACAAACTTTTAAATATGTATACAAGAGGTGACATCTCAGGTCAGGCAATGCATTTTAGGTGTGAGGTCTTGCTTAGAATCTATGTTTTAAACTGGGATCAGACTTTTTTAAGCAAAACAGAATGTGTCTGCAACTATTCAAACATCTTGGATGATCATGTGTGTGTGTCCATGTGCATGTGTCCATTGAGAGAGAAAGAAAGAGAGAGAGAGTGTGCACGTGCTTGATGAGGGTGTGCATCCGGACTGTCCCCAAGATATCACCATCAACTTCCACAAGCATCAGTTTAAATCTGCAGCCTGATTTGAATGAAATGTCACAGCTAGTTACTCATTTTCTGCCAATCCACCTTTCTAGTCCCGTCATTAACAATTATCACATCATTAATAACATTTCTGTTATTTATTTTTTATTCAATTTCTGTAGCAGGTTTTACAGGCTAATAATCTTCTAATGCAAAAATGTCATGAATCTTACAGGATGTTATGAGTGAGGTATCATTTTCATAAAGCTAACCAGAGAGTGGTACTAGCTGTTCAGCTACTGTCCCTTGCTGCTAATCCTGAACAAAATGTACATTAGTAATGATGTGTATTGTTCACTTGCTGCTTGTTTGTCAGCAAATAGTAAAGTAGGACGCTTCACCCAAAGCTTCTCTGCTCTGCCTGTTCCTTTTCTTCTTTCCTACCTTCTCTTGGCCTTGGAATCACGTCCCCATTCTCCAAAGCGTGGACGGTGCTCAGTAGCCTGAACTGGGAATGCCAGTGACAGTGGCCCTGTGTGAGTGGGGACAGCGGCTCGATGCAGAGCGGCATATTGTTGCAGCAGCCCGGGGCAGTGCATGGCCTGCTGCAGAGAAAACTGCAGTGGTTGTCTTTATAACTTCTTGTTTTACTGACTTTCTGACCTATGGTTATACTGTGTATAGCTGCAAAGTAACTTTTTTCTTCATTTCTCTATTCTGTAACAAAAGATGGTACTTAGGTATCTTTGTACTTAAGATGGTACTGTCAGTGGCGACATCAACTTTTCACATTATTCGTTGTCACATACTCCAATAAAGCTAATTCAATCCAATTTCAACCACAATATCTATTAACCTGTTTAGATTTGATGTGTAGATTAGTTTAGAATAATCCATATTGAGATGGAGCTATGCAATAGTCAAGAGGCAAATACCGAAAAGTTGCTGTTATAATTATGGCATCCTGTGTAATGTGGTTTCTGTCAGTAGTTAAAGTAAAGCTGTGTATCAGCTCCTTGTAATTCCAATCTCCAAAGCATCAGTGGTTTAAATCTAATCTGCCACAAAAGAGGATGAATTGATTTTATTTAAAATAATCAAAATGAACTGACAATTCAGGAAGCAGTAACAGTTAGTTGCTAGATAAACAATACCATTTAATCATTCTGAACTGTTATCAATGTACTCTAACATGAAGCATTGGACCTTATTGCTATATAATGCGAATATGGCATATGCTTAAGCCATGCATGTTAGGTTTGTCATATTAATTACATAGTCGTTTTAACCAATTTCACATACAGTTATGTACATAAATTTAAAATTTGTGGCAATACCATAAGGACTCAAAATGCACTGGAGACTTTATTATGCACGAATCATGGGAGAAGGTATGACTTCATCTGCAAATAGACACACATTTTACAGTTCAATATAATTCAGCTAAAATATGTTTATCATCTCAATATTAAGTAATTCCTCAAAACTATCCCTCAACCTCAGAAGAACCACACCTTCACCTCACATTCCAGTATAGAGCCTGATCCAGCCCCAAACAGGGGTCATTCTGATCTCACAGTTAACCAGCAATTCCTACAGATCACCTGCTACAACAGATGTTCCAAAATACACAAATTGAATGAGAAAAGTCACTGATGTGTTGTACAAATATCCATGCTTTCAACAAAAGAGGTTACCTGGGGCAGGTTCACTTTCACACACTGCCAACGGTTGTAAGTACAGTCTTCACTAGGCAGTTACATTCTAAAACATCTCCTTCAAGTTAAAGTAAAACAGATACCCCAATTCTCACTAAAGTGTCTTCAGTGAAGACAATATTTTAATAAGTTATGAGCCCCCAGTCCTGTCCCTGTATCAAATATCTATCATTTTCACAGGGATGGGATTTGAGATGTTGTGTAAATTTCCACATGCATAATCCCTGGCCCGTCATATCGGATTTTGAATTCCTGAAAAATGGAACCCGTAGTCTTGGAATTAGAATGTTTCAGAACAGATCTACTCTCAGTACGTATCATTTGGACAGACAAGAAATCCTTTTGGAGATGTAAGATAGCCCTGTGGATGTGGTTCAATGACATCCTGTTTGCAGGCTCCCTTTGTTGAGACTATTGTGCATAAAAATGGCTCATAAACCCATTAGTGCACCAACCCTTTTACATGGGTAATTGTGAACATAGATGAGTTACATGGTAATGAAGGAGGAAAGAGTGATATGTAGAATTGGACACTAAAAACAGAGTAGCATTGGGAGAATGAGGTCCCATAGTAGTGAGTAGAAGGTATTTGGTGGCAAGGTTTGATATGGATGGGACAGGTGAACTATATGGCATTGAGGGAAATTGAGAGGGGAATGATGGCTGAGGGCTGTTAGAATATTCTAGATTTTTTGTCTTTTGGTTTAGTTATTGGACAGTGCTGGAGCCCTGGCATACACTTTCCACCCAGCTCACCTTAGAAGCTGGCATTCTCCCGAGGATCCCAGGTTGCCTGATTCACTTTCCACTCCCAGACTGAAAAATGGGGAGAGTGGGACATCACTCATAGATATCATGGAATTAAGGTTTCTCCAGTCTCTGCACCCTCAACTCAGGAATGAAAGTTGAAGTGTGTGGCTTAGTACACACATTCTTAAATTTTTAAAAACAAAGAACTATGGATGCTGGAGATCTGTAACAAAAACAGAAGTTGCTGGAGAAACACAGCAGATCTAGCATCATCCAGTTATCTTAAAGAATCACCAGATTCAAGAGAAAACAAATGTAACATTTTGAACCTGGTGATTACTCAAAGTATGTTGCCGGATATGCTGAGTTTCTACAGCAATTTCTGTTTTTGTTGCTTGAATGCTTGAATGAATTTTTTGTTCCATTTATTCCTGCTTGTAGTACACTCTGGGTAGATTAGCATAGACTAACTATGGGGAATCGTAATTTAGACTTTCAAACGCTTTTGATCCCAACTATTTTAGAACCAAATCATAAAAAATCTAATGGCATGCACAAACAGGTTGAAATGAGAGAATTAATTGATAAATACCTTAAACCGAATCTCAGTGTCCCAGGTGTGAGTGGACCCAGGACAAAATGACAAAGTGGTGGCACACTGAAGCCACCATGGTTTTTTTAAGCTTTAGCATGGCTTCAGCATTAATATGTTAATGCACTGATCAGTGACAGACAGAAGGCAGAAAATGGAAAATGCTAGGAATCATGAAACAGTGTCCTGCCTTGTGCCGATGTTTGCGTACATAACATTTTGCAATTGAGACAATTGTGAAGCACTGATTCAGAGTTACATTAAATTAAAGATGCACTGCAGAAATTCACAGACGATCCTTAAACAGCACCTTCCAAACCTACAATCACTTATCTAGAAGAACAAGGGCAGCAGATACATGGAACACCATTACGTGTAAATATTCCTTCAAGCCATTTATCATTCTGACTTGGAAACATGTCACTGTTCCTTCACTGTTGTCGAGTCATAATCCTGGACTTCCTTCCCTAAGGGAATTGTAGGTCAACCTACAGCATGTGGACTGCAGCAGTTCAAGAAGGCAGCTCCCCATTACCGTCTCAAGTACAATTAGGGACCGGCAATAAATGCTGGCCAGCCAGGAAGCCCATGTCCTATGTGTGAATGAAAAAGAATTGATCTTCTTTGCAAAACAAAAGGGGAGGTTTGAAGCAAAGAAAATATCGAGGTGTATCACATTGACTGTTGCAACAACCCTAACACAAGACTAAAGAAGAGTTACTTGGAGATTTCATTTCTATCTAGAGTTCACTGGTAACACAAGTGTTTTAAAATTACTGCATCAAACAAGAGCATCTGTAAAGTCTTTCATGTATGCAGTATAATATAATACTATCAACAATAAGAGTTATCACTTCAAATCATTTCAAAATGTGACAGTGAAGAATTTAAAAGTGTTAATAGAATCTGTTACAATATAGTTCAGCAGTCCCTAGCAGCACATCAAGGGAAGCACAGTTACAATTAGATGAAGTCTTTTGACTATCCCTTAGAAACTGATGTCTCCATTCCAAATCTTCTTTAAATTCCATCTTCAGATTGATGTCACCCCAACCCCTGATCCCTTCAATTTTTTTAGCCCCCACATCTTCAAAATACTCACTACACCTCGAAATTAATACCAGGACCCACAGCCTTGTGTCAGATGAGTTTTAAGAGACGTATTTTCAAATGCCTCAAAGTCGGGAAATGAGAATCTTGGAGGGTGGATTATCTACAGCTTCAGAAGAAAAGCACTGACATGCAAATATATTTATAACATAAAGAGACGTACAAAAAAAACAAGTTGAGAGAGAGATTAAAGCATTCAGTGAGATAAGGGATTAGAAGAGTTTGATCAGAAATGCTAAGAGCTATGTTTAAGTCCTGGATGAACATGGATGTTATGAAGAAGTCAGAAATGTCAAAAGATGAGGATAATCACTTTTGAAGCTGTCACAGTAAGGCAACAATGATTACTGAGGAGAAACTTAAAAAAAATGCACTTGTAAATTCAACAGGCATTTTTCAATTGCCCAGTGGGAGGAAGTAGGCAGAAATGACAGAAAAATAGATAGCCATTTGTTTGCAGTTTTTCCAGGCTGTTTGCCAAAGTGACAAGAGAAGATCAGAGAACCTCTGCAGAAGTTCCACTGTTTAAAACATGGAAATTGGTACTATTTTATTTTCATTCTCAAAACATCAGGAAATATCAGGGTGTAAAGTTTCCATGTCTGTATTGTGATGTTTGAGGAATCTGAAGAAACAAGATAAACATAGAGAAGAAAACAATGAATTGTTAATTGAGGAGGTCATTACTTAGAAGACTGAAAAGGATCCAATGAAGAATAGAGCCCTGCAAGAGCCAGAAGGAAGTGATCCTGAGTCATGAAGTATACAACTATGTTTCCCAACTTGCAGGTACAAATAACAATGAAAGGCATCAGAATATGGATCTGCTGAATACAATCTATGCATAACTTGATTGTGACTGTCTGGTCTCAGACTACAAGGTGGCACATTTAGGAGAAACCTCCAACTGCTTAACTACAGAAGCCACTTGCTGAATGCAAACTTCAAGTGTACGCTATTTCACTTCAAACAGAATCTTCGAGCAGGTAACAAACAAAAACAGATTTTAATTTAAATTTTGCAGTTATCTTTTATCTGCATGTTATTTTAATTATTGTATCAGTATTTTATCTAATAAATGTATCATATTTTTCATTTAGTAATTTTCAGCAATAGTTGAATAATGTACCGACTTTTTATCTTACCTGAAACCAAACGTCTTTGGACCGTGGTAGGAAATCCAAGCAAACACAGGGAGAATGTGCAAGCATCACACAGACATCATCTAAGGGCAGAATCACACCCAGGTCCCTGGTGAGATAGCAGTATTAACCAAGTAGCCACCATACCACCTACTTCTCACCATTTGGCAGAAAAGCAAATACACTCCAGAGATGGCCAAATTAACAATACCACACTGAAATGTGAAGCAAAAGTAAGAGCAAAAAATCCTTATTCATTGGTGTTTCACGTAAGACATAATTATCTCTGTGCCTATTATCAATAGCGTGCTCTGTCCCAACAGAAGTTTTAAGTGTCCAATCAGGGGGAAAATGACTCAATTAAATTTGACAACGGAGGGTCTAATTTGAGCCACTTAGGCCAATGTTAATATCCCTGGGGAAAGTCAAGGCAATTAATAGTAATATCCCAGGAACAAAACAGTGCCTTGTGTCAGCAATAAGCACACTCAATTAAATCTAAACATGTTAAGTAACAGTCATGTCTTTCATGCAACTGCTGAGTCAAAATGAAGCCAGTGAGAAGAAAACTGATTTCTGAGGAAATGCTAACTTCATTAAAGATAGCGTTCTCCTGCTACTGCAATGAAGTTGAAATGTTATCCAGGCATTTGGCATGGTTGGTCAGTTGGCTACTACAGGAAAAGAAACTTGAAGCCTTCAGTGTTGAAGATGGAATAACTTGCTTAACAGTGAATCTTTCAACGAAAGTTAGAGCTTCATCAGTGTGGATTATATGGAAAAACAGAATATTCATCTCCTTGTTGTTATCTTAGTACTCGTTGGAAGTATTGTCAGCTTCTTGATGTTGCTGCTGCTACATCCAATGCCTTTAACAAAGAACTAATACTGATCTAGCTCTTCATGTTGCTTATTCCAAGTGTGTGCTCTTCTGCTTCTCTCCAGGCAGATAATTATATTAGTCTGGATTTTATTCTGATTGGATATGATCCTGTTGCAGTGAGGAGCTGTAATTATCAAAGATAATTTAATCTACACAAACTAATGCACATTCTAATCACTAAAATGAACAGATTAAAAGTAACACAATGCTATATGTATTTATAGTTGACTTGACTTAATTTCCAAGCCATTGACATAAGACCGCAAAGAAATACTTGCCAAAAGGTTGCTGAATGACTCTCATTTACCAATAGCCAAATGCTTCAGCATTTTGTTGTCGAGTGTGGCCATTTTCATATCCAATCTTGAAAGGTGATTTTCAGACACATGAGAAATATCCAGTAGTACATAATTATTTAGAACAACCCCATAGGGAAATATAGCCTGGATCCTGAACCCTCAATCTACTGCATAACACTGTCAATCACTTAATTTCTCCTACTGCTCACAGTGTTAGCTGATAATGTAAGCCTTTATCTCTCTGCAATTGTTAACCATCTCTTTAAATCCGCCATGATCACTACTCCCCTCAACAAAAAAAAAGCTTTAACTCCACCTTCTTTGCATCTGCAACTTCCCCTTTGTCTCAAGTCTTTGCATGAGTCGCTGCCTTCCAAACACTTTTCCGCACTTCCCAACACTTTTTGAATCCCGCCAATCTGGTTTCTGCCCATGTCACAGTACCAAAATAGTTCTTTAAAAAGTCACAAATGAAATCCTACGTTGTTGTGGCCAATGTAGATTTCCTTTCTCTTTTGTTGACCTGTCTGCAGCCCTGGACACCATTAACCATAGTATCCTTGTTCAATATTTCTCCACCAGTGCTGGTTAGGACTGATCTGACCTGTTTCCATTCCTATCAATCTAATCATAGACAGAGAATCATTTGCAATGGCTTCTCATCTTGCTCCTTCATCACTATTTCTGGTGTCACTCAAAGATTTATCTTTGATTCATTTTTGACCCCTCACCTGTTGCTAAATTCAGACCAACTTATCTGACATCCAGTTTTGAATGAATGTTGGAGGAATCTCCTGTATGAACAGATGCAATGGTTTGAGATCACCCTTTGGCAGGACGAAGTACAGAAAAGGAACCAGAGAATGGAATGTCAGTGATCCCAAGAGCAAGGCCACTTCAACCTACAGGAAACACGTGCAAATGTGTGGACAGAGATGTAGGTCTAGCATCAGGCTCATCAGCCACAGAAGAACCCGTAGAACCCGTGACCAGTGATACGGAACTTCCTAAATGGGCAATTATTGCTGATGACAATTGGATGAGTAGAAATTTCCTTCAATTAAATATTGAAATGAGTGCAATCATGGTTTAAGAATCAGAAAAAAGTTCTTTTTCAGACAAAGGTTGTGGAATTCAGCCTGGTGGCTCAGTGGTTAGCACTGCAGCCTCACAGTGCTAGGGACCTGGGTTCAATTCCAGCCTCAGGTGACTGTCTGTATGGAGTTTGCACATTCACCCCGTGTCAGTGTGGGTTTCCTCTGGGTGCTCTGGTTTCCTCCCACAGTCCAAAGATGTGCAGGCTAGGTGGATTGGCCATGCTAAAATTGCTCAGGGGAGTGTGGGTTATAGGGGGATGGCTCTGGGTGGGATGCTCCAAGGGTCGATGTGGACTTGTTGGGCTGAAGGGCCTGTTTCCACACTGTAGGGATTCTAATTCTCTTCTCCAGACAGTGGTGAAGCTTAATTGGATAGAGATTAATGGAGTCAAGAATTATGGGATTGAATGGAAAAGTGGAATGGAGGCAACATCCAGATCAGCATTGATAGTAATGAATGGTAGAGCAGGCTTGAAGGGCAAGTGCTTTTGCTTTTGTGTGCCTTGTGCTTTTGCTTCTTGCATCAGAACCTATTCCCTTTTTACTGACTCCATTCATCTCCTTAACAACACCTGAAATTGAGCAAGCTTTTTTTTCAGATTCAGGATAAACCACTACTGCCTATTTCCACCAGTGTAACATTGCTCAAATTCACCGTGTCTAAGCTCATCAGATGTTGAATCCTCATTTGTGCCTTTGCTACCTCAACACTCAACAGACTCTGGGATGGTCTCCAATGTTTGACTTTCTATAAGCTTGAGCGTATCCAAATTTCTGTTGCCCATGCCTTAATATGCAGTAAGTTCAGTTTTCTATTATCCATGTGCTTTCTGATCTACTTTGATGTCCAGTCAAGCAGCTTCTAGGTCCAAAAATTATTTTTTGTGTTTACAGATGTGTGTAGGGATATGGGGAAATAACCAGAGATTTGCAGGGTAAGTATTACCATTTTCTCTCTGCTACCTCACACTCACTCTAATTCCGCCACTGCACCAACCTCCCTTCAAGGTTTATGATTTACCACATCTATAATTGATCGAAAAATCTTCCCTCAAGGGCTCTCTCCCACTCCATTTCTTGAAACTACTAAGCCCTCCTGCCTCCTACTCTGCCTACTCATTTGCCCATGACACCTCCTAACTCCTAAATAAAGACTGTCAGACTTGAACAGAGCTTAAATAGCTGAAAATAATGTTTAAACTGATGCAAAACTATCCTGGCTATAGTTAGGTACGCTACTCAGATCCTTAGTAATTCATCTAAAAACAAAACACAAATATTTCAAATTGTACATACTTGGTTGCTCGCAATCAATCCAGCTCAATTCTTAGAACCTCCATGAAAGGTTGATGAACACAATTAACTGAAACTCTCAGTGGTGCTTAATTTCATTCTGCAGTGCAGTTATTTTTTGTGGGCAGGATGTGCGTCTAGCAAAATCCCTCCAAGCTAGCGTAAGAAATTGTGGAAACTTCAAAGGTGCTAAACACTGCATTTAAAATCCTGCAATTTTTTATGTCACTTACGTCATTATTGGGTGAATTGTTCAGAAACAACTTGCATACTCAAGCAGACATTCCAGAAAAAAGATCTTTTATTCTCAATACCTGAATTAGAAATTGCAGAAAGGATAGTTCCAACATAATCAAAAATAAATGTAAAGGTATCTAAGCTCAGCATTTATTCCCAGCATCCCCTCACTTCTGTCACTTTTGTAACTGCTGAACTGTACCGCAGGTATAGTAGGAAATGCAGATGCTGGAGAATCTGAGATAACAAGGTGTAGAGCTGGATGAACACAGCAGGTCAAGCAGCATCAGAGGAGCGGGAATGCTGACGTTTTGGGCCTAGACCCTGCTTCTGAAGATGTCCCAACTTTGACCTCCAGTTGAAATGCGAGATGTTTGGCTGCCTGCTGTGTCATAGGCTTGGGGAATGGGCTGGACCAGCACCACATGCAGCAATACTGCCAGTACCTCAAACCTAATGACCAGCTTTGTATCTGCAATGGAGAGGCACACATGGCCAGTTTCTGTCTCACCTTCTGCATTGGTAATATGCTCCTCCTATATTTAAGCTCATGCCGCAGATTCTCTGAGCCATATGTCCAGCAGCTTCAGGTAATAGGACCTGGCAGTAAGAGATATAAAGGATCTATCAGCCCAGTTCCAGAAGAATATGGTCCAGCTCTTACCTCAATTTACCACGATGCCTGAGGTTAGTTCAAACTGGTTACAGATATTCATAAGTCTGTTCATTGACAGTGGACCTGAACAGAACACGACAATATCATCTATGTCCAGAGAGACCTTGAACTGCAGGCCTCAGCTGCCTGGGTTAGTCACCCCTCTCAGCAAAATGCTCAATGCAACATCCAAACAAGGCAGGAGAGAGAGAGAGAGCAGCTCTGCTTGACTCCAGGTTTGATGTGCAAGTGCCAATGTTGGACTGAGGTGGACAAAGTTGGAAGTCGCACAACAAAAAGGTGTAGTCCGACAGGTTTATTTGAAATCAAAAGCTTTCACAGCGCTGTTCCATTGTCAAGTGATGCCCTCATGTAGGTGTGCATTATTCTGTCAAAGGCTTTCTCCTGGTCCAGCCAAATGTGGGAGATGTACATGACCTACTGTCCTGCAGGATCATAGGCGGTGTTGTGCCGAAGCAGTGTAATGCTCCCACATACTCAGTACAGTGCGGGTCTGGTCAGGTGAATCTTCAAACCCAGCAAAGACCTGACATTGTTGATGATGACCTTAGACAGAATTTTACAATCTACATTCAAAAGTGAGATTGTTCACCAATTTCTAATTTCCTTCCTCTCCCCTCCCACTTGCAGACCAGGGGCATGATACCCCTTCTTATGGACTATCTCATGGTTCCAGCTAGAAGTAAATACTAGGACACCTCCAGCAGGCTCTGGACCATCAAGTCCCATAGAATTGAATGCCTCTTCTGGAGTACTGTGTGCAGTTCTGGTCACCCTGCTATAGACAGGATGTTATTTAACTGGAGAAGGTTCAAAAAGCTTTACCAGAATGTGCTAGGAATGGAGGGTTTGAGTTATAAAAATAGGCTGGACAGGCTAAGACTTTTTTTCACTGGAGCGTATGACGTTGAGGGGTAACCATATGGAGGATTATAAAACAACGAGGGGCATAAATGAGGTGAATAGCAAGGGCCCTTTCCCTTAGGTGGAGGATTTCAAAACTAGGGGACATATTTTTAAGGTGAAAGGAGAAAGTTTTAAAGAAGACATGAGGGAAACTTTCTAAACAGGGAATGGTTCTTGTGTGGAGTAAACTGCCAGAAGAAGTGATGGATGCAGGCACAGTTACATCATTTAAAAGACATTTGGATAAGTACATGAATAGGAAAGGTTTCGAAGGATATGGGCCAAATGTAGGCAAGTGGGACTAGTTTAATTTGGGAACATGGTGAGCATGTTTTTATGTTACGTGGCTTTATGACTCTGTAACTCAGTCAGTAAGCCATCATTTCTGAGAGTTTTACTCTTTTGTTGAGTTGTGAACATAGCCCAGTCCATCAAATAAGCTAAACTTTCAACCATTGACTCCAGCTATACTTTTTGCTGCCTCAGAAAGGCAGCCAATATAATGAAAGACTCCTCCCACCCCAGTTATAATCTTTCGCAAACTCTTCCATTGGGCAGAAGATACAAAAGCTTGAACACACGTACCAACAGATTCAAAAGCAGCTTCTTCCCCACTGTTTTCAAACTTCTGAATGGACATCTCAAATGTTAGATTTAATATTGATCTCACTCTTTGTGCACCTTCTCTGCAGCTGTAACATTATAATCCTTGCTCTGTTCTATTACCCTATTGCATTTTGTATGGCAATGATTTTCCTGTATTGCACACAAAACAAACTTTTCATTGTATCTAGGTACACGTGACAATAATATATCAAATCAAATCAAATTTTTTCAAAGGATTCAAGGGCCGTAGTTCACTCATCCAGAGATAGTGGCTTGCCTAGACTCTCTTGCATGTTGTTGTCTGTAATATCTGTGATAGAGGACAGGAATGAACGGAAGGCAGCGCTGTCTGTGGCTTCAGTCTGACAGAAGTCTTCTGATCTCCAAAATGTCTGGTTAAAATGATGTTTCTGGCCATCTTCTTCCATCAGGCTCCTAATCACAGAAATCTCCCTGAGCACCTTTTAGACTGAGCACCTTCTTGGAGGAGAAACATGCATACGCTTTATCTTGCTGCACAGAATGTAGCCTGGACCTTGGAGGCCTCAGAAGCAAAAAGTGAAGCTTGGTGGGATTTCACCTGTTAGAGATTCTCTAAACATCAACTGTCATTGTCTGCAGCAAGAGTAGTTTCTACAACATTTTTATGGTAAAGATAATTGCCTGTCACTTTCTCTCCATTCTCCCTTTTCCTCACTGAATATCTTTGAGGATGAAGAACCTCTTGACGTTCAATTTGACTGCTCATCGCCAGATTTATGGAGGCTGCAAGAGTGGTTTCATCAACCTTTGTAATTCTTTTACAGTTCCTCGATGTGTTCTAGTGTCAAGATTTTCTCATTCGGCCTTCACATTTCCCCACTGCCCCTCTGGTCCTACTGTAGGTCACCATCAGCCAGTAGGAAGCACTAGTCAAAGAAGACTACCAGCTTGATGTCAGCGGATCCAACTGACAATGCTCAGGGCACAAACAGGAAATTTAACCTGGAGCAGACAGACCTGTCTGGCTACAACAAGGTGTACCTACACAACGCTTCATTTGCAGAGTGCTGAAGACATCATGCGGCTTGGTGTCTTTTACCATTTTGATCAGGACTCCAAACATGGTGTCCAGTTTGCTGTCAGCCCCTTCAGGCTGTTCAGCCACCTTGATGATGTAGTTGAAGTGATTGACCCAGAATGACAGGCCTGGATATTGCCTGAAGCAATAGGAACGGCGGAAAAATGGCCAGTCACTCATTCTTTTTTGCCGGGATGTACATGGTGATGAGTTTTAGGACAACGTCTTTGTCCGTAACAACTGTTATTAGGAGGTGCCTGCCCACAACCTTGTTCACCTCAAAGATGGTGAATCGACCTCCCCATAGCAGAAAGCCTAACTGGAGGATGGCAAATGTAATCTCCTGACCAAATCAATGGCCCATGGACCCGCCAGTTCAATCATTTCCTGAAGCTACTGAGGCACAGGATCCCGTACTCCTACATAAACAGAGCTTAGTCGAGTAAGTCAATGTGGAAACACATCACATATCTTCATTCATGTTATGCACAATGAGATCAGTAGTTTTAAAACCCATGCTTAGATTTTAGATTACCAGTTTAGTGAACACAGTCCAAAAGTCTAAGCCTGTTCCTGTTGTTGGGTACGCTCCAGCATCCCCATGGTGTGAACAAACTGTTGCACTATTGCATGGTTGAAAGGATCCAATTTTGGATCTTATACTTGAGCTTCACCAAACGAATGACAAAACCAACACCTCACAGCACCTAAAATGTCTACTGTGTGGAAAGAGGCCATTCAGCCTATCGAGTCTGCACCAACCCTCCAAAGAGTGTCCCACCCAGACTTTCATCCTATCCCCAAAGCACTGCATTTACCATGACTAATCAACCTAACCTACACATTCCTGGGCATTTTACCAGGGCCAATCCATCTACCCTGAACTACCAAGTCACACCAGTTGCCCATTGAGAACCCACCTAAACAGCTCATTAGTTAATGTTCACTTTACCAACAACTTCTACACAGATCTTCCTGAGACTGACTGCGCCCTTTTTCCTGGCTTCAACAGTAATGTCCTTGAGAGTTGTGGCTTCATAATCCTTTCTAACCCTAGTCCTCTGGAATAGTAGGCAATGCTTTAAATTAAATCATCCCATTAGGTTATTAATCTCACCCTAAATACACAATACCACCTGCCTGTTCCCAGCAGAAACAGTCTCCAGGGTCAGGCCAACAACGAGTGTGATTTCTGTATCTTGGGAGCAAGGGAAAAAGCCAGTTGCACATTCCTGAAACACCATTGTCTAGGTCAGTTGCTGTGAATAGGTACCTGCGGCTTAGGCCCTTCCTCAGTACATGACAACATGTGTGTATGTGTCTTTATATCAAAGTCCAATACGAGGTCCATTAATGATGTTTTTAAACTCATAATCTCTTTGTATCTCCATTTTCCTATCACCCAGTTTTGAATACAGGATGTCGATCCAAGTCAAAATCAGTTTATTTGAACACAAGTATAGAAACCTGACATATTTATAAAAGAAAAGAAAGCATGACAGAAATGCACAAAATATCATAGAAATGCCTTACGTTCACTCGTGTCAAGAGCTAAGGAAGTTGTTTTGTAAATTTAAAAATAAATTCTAACTGTCAGTATCTTGGAAAGCTGTTGTTCCTTGCAAAGGTATTAAGTAATGACATCAGCTACCGACTGAACACTCGTACCCTAAACCCCACGGTCAAAGCCATCACAGAATTTCTTTGTGTGTGTGTCTCCAGGCAGCAGAAAGTGATCTTTGTTACTTCTGTTGTGCAGCTACTCATTATTACATTAAGAGGATCATTGATGCTCTATTCAAGAGACCTACATTATTCATACACTACCATTAAAATGAAACATAAAAAGGCAGAAAGCCTTCCAATTTTGCAGAATGACCATGCTGTAACAGTATGACAACCCCGTTGAATTTCATCTATTCAAAAGTTTTTCCTTTATTATCAAATGCATTCAGCTTCTGTAAGGACTTTAACCATCACACTGTCTGATACAATAGAAGCTGCCATGGTGCTTTCAGGAGGTGCCACTTCACTGTGACCACTCTCATGACACATGGTCATGTGCCTGAGTGATTAATTAGTCCTCCAGATGGTCAGTGTCAGTCACGCATGACAATTCCGGGGATAACTTTCTTAGGGAGGAGTGACAACAGATACAATAACGTTTATTAACAGAAATGGGCAAACTGGAGGAATTCCCAAGAATTGTTTTAGTTGCCTGGTAATGAAACCTAAAAGGATGATCAGGTATCATTACACCTAATAGCCTTCTCCATAATAAGGCGAGAGAGAAAAGCTCCAGAGACTAGAGTTGGTGATGACGAAGAATCTGGTCTTGCAGTCCACAGCACGAAGAGGATGGACAGGAGTGAATTAGGTGTAGGAGAGGCCATGCTCACAGCTGGAGGGAGAAAGATGCAATGATACAACACACTTCCAATTAAAGTCACTACACAGGTGCCCATGCTCTCCCCATGCCCACACAGATTTCAACTCACAGAAAGTTCCCGACTTCACCTGCCAATCAATACAACCATAAAATGTGAAAAATGTTTATAGCAGTGAACGCAGAGCTCTATGAGCACTTTTTTAACTTCACCCACAGCCCAAAGCCTCTAAAAATAGCAGATCTCTAAAAAGTACTAAGAAAAAATCCAATCACCTTATCCACAATTATTTCTTCATATTGTTGTGGCTGCTATCTTTTCTTCTTGCTATGTTTTTCCATCATGACAATGAAATGGCTCTTTTGTGAGCTGGTACTGGAGTTGCTTGTAAAGCAATATGTTTTCTGAATTTGCCTTTTGCCAAGGTTGTGTTTATGGGATGTTACTATATTGGAACAGTTAATTAGTAATAGTTACTGTATCAACTATTCTGTTACATTTAAGTTAATCCAATTCCTTCTTGCTTTCATTGTATTTGAGCTGCAGTGGATGAATAAAGTGTGTTTTGCTTTAAATCTGGTAGTTTGGCCAATTGATTTGCATCTAGAATGTAACACCTTGCATTTACCTTTTAATTAAGGAAGAGTTAGGGACGACACTATGTTCTAAATACTTTGACGGGATTTGGTTCGGTCCGTAGCAGACCACCACAAAGCCATGCAAGTGCACCATGCAAGCTAATGCTCAAGACAGCTGCTAAAACCATTATAGCTTCCACTTCTGAAGTTACCAATGTTTTCACAAGCTTTTCTTCATGTCGCGACACAAGTACAGTTCCGAACTGCCACAGTGTCCAAGATGTTTTGCACTTTGTGGGAACACTGCCAAGCGTTTTCTGAGATAGCTATTTCCAATTTTCATGCTGTCCCTCAGCAACATTATCCAATCACATCTTGTCAGGTTCGAGATATACGCTATTGTTGCCCGGCTCCAACTCCCAACCAGCTTTCTCAGATTCTCCAGTGCATCTCTTTTTCAGATTGTTTGGACAGCTTCTATTCATGGGTGAGACCTCATCTTC
Organism: Ginglymostoma cirratum; assembly: GCA_024137785.1. Classification (NCBI taxonomy): domain Eukaryota; kingdom Metazoa; phylum Chordata; class Chondrichthyes; order Orectolobiformes; family Ginglymostomatidae; genus Ginglymostoma; species Ginglymostoma cirratum. The sequence goes on from JAHRHZ010000009.1 coordinate 43,354,754, forward strand.
TTCAATAAGACTTTGCACGATCAAAGCTATTGCCTTATAACGAGATGCATTCCTTCGCTATCAATTCCACCAACCTGGCCACTGTTGCATGCTGATCTAAATTCTACAACTATTATTTATGATGGCTAGAGATAGTAGGAACTGCAGATGCTGGAGGATCTAAGATAACAAGACGTAGAGCTGGATGAACACAGCAGGCCAAGCAGCATCAGAGGAGCAGGAAAGCTGATGTTTCGGGCCTAGGCGCTTCTTCAGAAAATTTTTCTGAAGAAGGGTCTAGGCCTGAAACGTCAGCTTTCCTCCTCCTCTGATGCTGCTTGGCTTGCTGTGTCCATCCAGCTCTACACCTTGTTATTTATGATGGCTAGGCTAGATTAACAACCAACTATGGTTCCAGTAGTCTACTATAAATTGTGTGTAAGAATTTATAATTGCTGTAATCCGTACATTTTATTGAAGCTTTTGACTTCACTCATCAGAAAAATGTGCAAGATATGACATTTTATACTGCATGAAAGTAGACTGCTGACTGGTTGGCAAATGGACTCTGATTTGTGGAGGTGTTGCCATGGATAATTAACCAGTTGGACACAATTGATGCACAACATGATTGATGTTGAAATAGGTGCATCAAGGCCTTCCTCCCAGCCTGATTAGATCATTTGTCACAATATATCATAAAAAAATCATGAACCAGTCTGAGGGCATCATGTTTGATGCTGAAAAGTGCTTAGTCTACCTTGGATTTCCCTGAATGGTAAAAGTATATTAAGTATTTGAACGACACATTAAGTTAGATGTTTTATACTGCTACTTTGGAGTAACAACATGAGCAGTGTTTGCCACTAACAGAATCAAACAACTCATCAAATCTGTTGTTCACAGCAGGCAGTATGTAATGGCCTTGCCCAACAAATCCATACCTGCAAAAGTAAAAACAAATGTCCAAAATTAGATGTGGTTCTGTAATTATAAGCTATTTGCTAAATAATCCTGAATGTGTTAAAAGTTATGTTGATAACCAATTTAGGATTGTTAGTCAAGCTTGCAAAATGGATCAGGTGTGAGTACTGGAAGCAAAATATGTTAATACACAGGGCAGTATTATTTGCAGATGGAACGAATAGGCATGTGCACTGCACTGGTTTCAACATAACAAAATAGGTAACAATATTTGATTCATTTATCCAGCACAGCCTTGACCAATAAGAGTCAACTTGCTGATTTAAAACTTTAACCAAGCTCTCAGTCATCACCTATTTGTTACATTCTTAGTGGCTGAGCATCTACCAACCAGAGTCCACCTGTTAATTGATCAACCATTCTCACAGAGGAGGACAGCAACAAAAGTAAACTATCTTGCCCCAGACCTTTTGAGTAACCTTTAACCTTTCACAGAGTTGAACATTGACCTCTTCTATGGTATTTCTCTATCATCCAACAGGTTCAGACTGCAAACATATAGCCTCATCTTATTTCCTGAACACTAACAGGACAATTGCTTAGAACATAGAACATAACAGCGCAGTACAGACCCTTCGGCCCTCGATGTTGCGCTGACCTGTGAAACCAATCAGAAGCCCAACGAACCTACACTATTCCATTATCATCCATATGTTTATCTAACAACCATTTAAATGCCCTTAAAGTTGGCGAGTCTACAACTGCTGCAGGCAAGGCATTCCATGCCCTTACTACTCTCTGAGTAAGGAATCTACCTCTGACATCTGTCCTCTATCTATCACCCCTCAGTTTAATGCTATGTCCCCTCATGCTAGCCGTCACCATCTGAGGAAAAAGGCTCTCACAGTCCACCCTATCCAATCCTCTGATCATCTTGTATGTCTCTATTAAGTCACCTCTTAACCTTCTTCTCTCTAACAAAAACAGACTCAAGTCCCTCAGCCTTTCCTCATACGACCTTCCCTCCATACCAGGCAACATCCTGGTAAATCTGCTCTGCACCCTTTCCAATGCTTCCACATCCTTCCTCTCATGCGGCGACCAGAACTGTACGCAATACTCCAAGTGCGGCCGCACCAGAGTTTTGTACAGCTGCAACATGACCTCACGGCTCTGAAACTCAATCCCTCTACCAATAAAACCTAACACACCGTAAGCATTCTTAACAACCCTATCAACCTGGGTGGCAACTTTCAGGGATCTATGCACATGAACACCGAGATCTCTCTGCTCGCCCACACGACCAAGAATCTTACCATTAGCCCTGTACTCTGTATTCCTGTTACTCCTTCCAAAGTGAATCACCTCACACTTTTCCGCATTAAACTCCACTTGCCAACTCTCAGCCCAGCTCTGCAGCTTATCTATGTCCCTCTGTAACCTGCAACATTCTTCCGCACTATCCACAACTCCACCGACTTTAGTGTCATCTGCAAATTTACTAATGCATCCTTCTATGCCCTCATCCAGGTCATTTATAAAAATGACAAACAGCAGTGGCCCCAAAACAGATCCTTGTGGTACACCACTAGTAACTGAACTCCAGGATGAACATTTCCCATTAACCACCACCCTCTGTCTTCTTACAGCTAGCCAATTTCTGATCCAACCTGTTAAATCACCCTCAATCCCATACCTCCAAATTTTCTGCAATAGTCTACCGTGGGGAACCTTATCAAACGCTTTACTGAAATCCATATACACCACATCAACTGCTTTACCCTCATCCACCTGTTTAGTCACCTTCTCAAAGAACTCAATAAGGTTTGTGAGGCACAACCTACCCTTCACAAAACCGTGTTGACTATCCCGAATCAAATTATTCCTTTCTAGATGATTATAAATCCTATCTCTTATAATCCTTTCCAACACTTTACCCACAACCGAAGTAAGGCTCACTGGTCTATAATTACCAGGGTTGTCTCTACTCCCGTTCTTGAACAAGGGGACAATATTTGCTATCCTCCAGTCTTCTGGCACTATTCCTGTAGACAATGACGACATAAAGATCAAAGCCAAAGGCTCTGCAATCTCCTCCCTAGCTTCCCAGAGAATTCTAGGATAGATCCCATCCGGCCCAGGAGACTTATCTGATCTCACACTTTCCAGAATTGCTAACACCTCCTCCTTATGAACCTCAATCTTGTCTAGTCTAATAGCCTGTATCTCAGTATTCTCCTCGACAACATTGTCTTTTTCATGTGTGAATACTGATGAAAAATACTCATTTAGCGCCGCTCCTATCTCTTCGGACTCCATGCACAACTTCCCACTACTGTCCTTGACTGGCCCTAATTTTACTCTAGTCATTCTTTTATTCCTGATATACCTATAGAAATCTTTAGGTTTTCCTTGGTCCTACCTGCCAAAGACTTCCCATGTGCCCTCTTGGCTCTTCTTAGCTCTCTCTTTAGGTCCTTCCTGGCTAACTTGTAACTCTCAAGCTCCCTAATTGAGCCTTCATGCCTCATCTTTACATAAGCCTCCTTCTTCCTCTTGACAAGAGATTCAACTTCTTTAGTAAACCACGGTTCCCTTGCTCGACCACTTCCTCCCTGCCTGACAGGTACATACTTATCAAGGACATGCAGTAGCTGTTCCTTGAACAAGCTCCACATTCCAATTGTGCCCAGCCCCTGCAGTTTCCTTCCCCATCCTGTGCATCCTAAGTGTTGCCTAATTGCCTCATAATTGCCTTTCCCCCAGCTATAACTCTTGCCCTGCAGTATGTACCTATCCCTTTCCACCACTAAAGTAAACGTAACCGAATTGTGGTCACTATCACCAAAGTGCTCACCTACCTCCAATTCTAACACCTGGCCTGGTTCATTACCCAGTACCAAATCCAATGTGGCATCGCCTTTTGTTGGCCTATCTACATACTGTGTCAGGAAACCCTCCTACACACATTGGACAAAAACTGACCCATCTAAAGAACTTGAACTGTAATGTTTCCAGTCAATATTTGGAAAGGTAAAGTCCCCCATGACAACTACCCTGTTACTTTCGCTCCTATCCAGAATCATCTTTGCTATCCTTTTCTCTACATCTCTGGATCTATTCGGAGGCCTATAGAAAACTCCCAACAGGGTGACCTCTCCTTTCCTGTTTCTAACCTCACCCCATACCACCTCAGTACACGAGCCCTCATCAAACATCCTTTCTACAACCGTAACACTGTCCTTGACTAACAATGCCACATCTTCCCTGATCTTACTGAAACATCTAAACCCCGGAACCTGCAACAACCATTCCTGTCCCTGCTCTATCCATGTCTCCGAAATGGCCACAACATCAAAGTCCCAGGTACCAACCCATGCTGCAAGTTCACCCACCTTATTCCAGATGCTCCTGGCGTTGATGTAGACACACTTCAAACCACCTTCCTGCCTGCCGGTATACTCCTGCGACCTTGAAACCTTATTCATGACCTCACTACTCTCAACTTCCTGTACATTGGAGCTACAAGTCAGGTTCCCATCCCCCTGCTGAATTAGTTTAAACCCTCCCGAAGAACATTAGCAAATTTCCCCTCCAGGATATTGGTACCCCTCTGGTTCAGGTGCAGACCATCCCGTTTGTAGAGGTCCCACCTACCCCAGAATGAGCTCCAATTATCCAGGTATCTGAATCCCTCCCTCCTGCACCATCCCTGTAGCCACGTGTTCAACTGCTCTCTCTCCCTATTCCTCGCCTCGCTAGCATGTGGCACGGGTAACAAACCAGAGATAACAACTCTGTTTGTTCTAGCTCTAAGCTTCCACCCTAGCTCCTTGAATTTCTGCCTTACATCCCCGCCCCTTTTCCTACCTATGTCATTGGTGCCTAAGTGGAACACGACTTGGGGCTGCTCCCCCTCCCCCTTAAGGATCCCGAAAACACGATCCGAGACATCACGGACCCTTGCACCTGGGAGGCAACACACCAACCGCAAGTCTCTCTCGTTCCCACAGAATCTCCTATCTGTCCCCCTAACTACGGAGTCTCCAATGACTAATGCTCTCCTCCTCTCCCCCCTTCCCTTCTGAGCAACAGGGACATACTGCGCCAGAAACCTGTACCCCATGGCTTACCCCTGGTAAGTCGTCCCCCTCAACAGTATCCAAAACGGTATACTTGTTATTGAGGGGAACTGCCACAGGGGATCCACCCACTGTCTGCCTGTTCCCTTTCTGTCCCCTGACTATAACCCATCTACCTTTTTTCCTGTACCTGAGGTGTGACTACCTCCCTGTAACTCCTGTCAATCACCCCCTCAGCCTCCCGAATGATCCGAAGTTCATCCAGCTCCAGCTCCAGCTCCAGTTCCCTAACGCAGTTTCCGAGGAGCTGGAGTTCCCGCAGATGAAGTCAGCAGGGACACTAGTGATGACCCTTACCTCCCACATCCTATAGGAGGAGCATGCAACTGCCCTAACGTCCATTCCCATCGTTCTGAATTCTAAAAAATGGACTATTGGAAAAAAACCCAGTAACTTACCAAATCGGCGCTCAGACCCTTTCTCGTTAGAGGAGGAGGATGGGTGGGAGACAGTAGCTTAGTAGTGTTTCGGGTAAAGCAACCGCAAAAATATATTACCTCACGTACTCAACTGTCCCGTGTCTGCTCCTGCTCGACGCGCACTCCGCCTATTCATGAGGTAAGTTTTTAAAGGAGAAGTTTACCTTCCCAGGCTGCCCTCGCGCCTCCTTCTGGACTCCCGCCACTGAAACGACTGCTTGCAATTGTTTATTTTCCAATTCACTCAGCGATACCTCTGATGCTCCCCAATGTTCAATAATTGCCTCGCCATTCTCATCTTCATAATGCCCAGTATCACCAGAAACAAAGCTTTCACATGTTTGCTGAAGCCACCCAGCCCGTACCTTACCATAATGTCTCATAATTCCTCCACTATTGCTAAGTAATCCAAGCTCTGTCAGATGAAGGCCATGCCTAACAAATTTACTGGGATTTTTCAAGAATGTAATCAAGTGTGTGGATGAGGAAAGCTCAGTTGACATAGTTTAAATGCATTTTAACAAAGCTTTTGACGAGATTCCATGTGGGAGACTGATCGAGAAAGTTAAAGCATGTGGAATTCAGGGAAACTTGGTGAGATAGATCAGAAACTGGCTTAACAATAGGACACAATAGGTAGTGGTAGAAGTCTGTTTGAGTGACTGGAAGCTGGTGTCTAGTAGTGTACCACAAGGATCAGTACTGGGACCCTTATTGTTTGTTATATACATAAATAATATAGATGAAAGTATTGAGGGGGACTGTTAAGCAAGTTTGCAGATGATACCAAGGGTGGTTAAAATGAAGAAGATGGTTGTAGGTTACAGGAAGGTACAGATGGGTTGGTCAAATGGGGAGAGCAGTGGTACATGGTATTTAACCCTGATAAGTGTGAGGTGATGTACTTTGGAAGAAGAAACAAGATGAAGGAGTTTCTGTCAAAGAATGGCCGGACACTGGGTAGCTTAGAAGAACAGAGGGATCTTAGGGTAATTATTCACATATCCCTGAAGTCAGCAGAGCTCATAAAGTCATAGCAAAGAGTATAAGAGCAAGGAAGTAATGTTAGAGTTGTACAGAGTGTTGGTTAGTTCACTGCTGCAGTACTGATTACCTCACTAAAGTAAGGAAATGATATCACTAGAGGGAGTACAAATGAGGTTCACCAGGACATTGAGATAACAAGGTGTAGAGCTAAATGAACACAGCAGGCCAAGCAGCATCAGAGGAGCAGGAAAACTGACATTTCAGGTCTGGACCCTTCTTCAGAAATGGGGGAGAGGAAGGGGATTCTGAAATAAATAGAGAGAGAGGGGGAGGCGGATGGAAGATGGATAAAGGAGCAGATAGGTGGACAGGAGAAGGACAGGTCAAGGATACGGAGATGGAGCCAGTAAAGGTGAGTGTAGGTGGGGGGTTAGGGTGGGGGTTGGTCAGTCCAGGGAAGACAGAGAGATCAAGGAGGCGGGGATGAGGCTGATAGGTAGGAGGTGAGGGTGTGGGTTGAGGTGGGAGGAGTGGATATGTGGGAGAAAGGACAAACAGGTTAGGGAGGCAGGGACGAACTGGGCTGATTTTGGGATGCAGTCGGGGAGGGGGAGATTTTTGAAGCTTGTGAAGTCCACATTGATACCATTGGGCTGCAGGGTTCCCAAACAAAATATGAGGTGCTGTTCCTGCAACCTTCGGATGGCATCGTTGTGGCACTGCAGGAGGCCCAGGATGGACAAGTCGTCCAAGGAGTTGGGGTGGGGTCGGGAGTAGAAGTGGTTCACAACTGGGAAGTGCAGTCATTTGTCAAAAACCGAGCGTAGGTGTTCCGCAAAGCTGTCTCCAAGCCTCCGCTTGGCTTCCCCGATGTAGAGGACACCACATCAGGAACAGCGGATACAGAATACCACATTAGCAGATGTGCAGGTGAACATCTGTTTAAGGTGGAAGGTTTTCTTGGGGCCTGGGATGGGGGTGAGGGGTATGTGTAGGGGCAGGTGTAGCACATTCTGCGGTTGCAGGGAAAAGTACCAGGAGTGGTGGGGAGTGTGGAGTGGACAAGGGAGTCCCTCTGGAAGGCAGATAAGGGTGGGGAGGGAAAAATGTCTTTGGTAATGGGGTCACCAGGGTATTATTTGGTTAGAGAAATTGAGCCATAAGGAGGGACTAGATAGGCTTGGATTGTTTCTTTAGACCAAAGAAGACTTAAGGGGGGACATAATTAAGGTGTATAAAATTATGAGGAGCATAGACAGGGTGGATAGAGAGCAGCTGTTCCCCTTGGTTGAGGGGTCAATCATGAAGGGGCATAATTTTAGGCGTAGGAGAGTCAGAAGGGATTTGAGGACAAAAACTTTTTTCATGCAGACAGTGGTGAGAATCCGGAATGCACTGCCTGGGAAAGTAATGGAGGCCAGAACCTTACAAACTTTAAAAAAATGTGTACTTGAAATATCATACATTCAAGGATATGGAAGAAGTGAAGGAAATTGGGACTAGTGCATCTTTCGTTGGAGTTATGTTGGTAGAGATTCAATGGGCTAAAGGGCCTTCTTCGTTCTCTATGACTCTGTGACTCTAACTTCTTGCCAACATCCAGTGCAGAAATTTCCTCATTAACTTGAGATCAGCCAATGACTGCTGCTCATTTTTTTTTATTCTTGCTGTCTCATTTTCCTATTATCCTATTGATCTACAATGACCCATCCATGGCCTTACTCTCCTCCACTTTTGTAATTTGCTCCAGGTCCACCACCAAGATATTTGTGCCCATCTGATTTGAACCTCTTAAGCATGTCCAATTTTTATTACCTGACTATTGGCTGTTATATTTTCAGATGCCAAGGACTTACACTACGGAATTGCCTCCTGAAAACTCTCCATGTCTTTCCTTTGCATATGCTACTTGAAGACACTGATAAAAACCTGTCACTTTTTACCTTATTTATAGCTTAATATTGCCTAATGTGGCTTCAGTAACAAACTTGCTTTATGATTGCTCCTCTGAATTGTCTTGGGTCTGTTTCCATACATCAAGGATGCATATAAGCATAAGATATTACATTCCCTTGAATATTTAATAATAAGAAATGATCTGAATGAACTGTTTAAGAAGATCAAGAGAGTTTGAAGAATGGATAGAGAGATAGAATCTTTCTCCTGTTTTGAGATGTCCAACATGAGGACATCACCCCAACATTAGAGGAAGGCCTTTCTGGGGTTATAACAGAAAATGTTTGTTCATACAAAGAGTAATGGAAATTTGGAACACTCTCCTATGAAAGGCTGTTGAGTGAAGATCAGAGGAAAATTTCAAAACTAAACTTTATAGATTTTGCTAAGCAAGTGTATTTAGGTCCCAGAACCAAGGTGGATAGAAGAAATAACATACAGCTCTGCCATGATCTAATTGAACATTGAACCAGACTTGAGCGGCCAAATATAGTCCACTGAGTATCTTATGTTAACCTGGTCATACACTAACTTCACCTTGGGCAGGATAGACACTTATAAAGTGTCACATGGAGAGTAGGAGTGCATAGTGTACACCTTCACATAAAATCCAGCCTCAAGTCTCTTCTTTCAATCATAAACTTGTCACTCTGCCAATAGCTGCTTTCACTAAGGGAGTGAGAGTGGCACTGTTACAAGATGGAAAGCTGGGAGCATTTGCATTTGTCAACTAGAACAATGCTGCAAAAATAATCAGTGTTGAGCTCTGGAAAGTCAGCAGAGGTTACTCTTGTGGCTTCAGGGCTATGGTTCCACTCTGAAGTCTAAAGCAGTAAGATAAATGGTGCTGATCAATGTACTTTCTTGGTATCACCACAGGAAATATGTGAGATAAAAAAATGTATCCATAAAGATCTATCACTTAGTGAACATACAACCACCAAAAGACATCAGATCAGCAAAGAGGAAGACTTAAAAATGCTCCCTAAGCAAGTGATTTGGGAACGGTCTGTTAAGATCATAGAATCATAGAGTCCTACAGTGGGGAAGCAGGCCATTTGGCCCATTGGGTCCATACCGACCCTCCAAAGAGCATCCCACCCAGACCTACTGCCCTACACTATCCTTCTAACCCTGTATTTCCCATGGCTAGTCCAGCAAGCCAGCATATCCCTGGATACTATGAACAATTTAGCAAGTAGAAATTTTCCAGAAAATACGTAGAGGCCACAAAGAACAAAATAGAATAGAATTCTATGCATAGTTTTTGTCTCCTAATTCATAGAATGTCCACAGTTAGATAGAAGCCATTTGGCCCATCGGGTCTGCACAGACTGAAGAAAGGGCACTCTGTCCAACCCGTATTTACTGTGGCCAATCCACCTAACCTACACACCTTTGTACATGGGAATGGAGAAACGTAAGCTCCAGATTGACATGTGCTGGGTAAGCAATTAAAAGACATTGAAAAAATGACATTTACATGCAATGACTGCCTCAATTTAGAGACACAGAACAGAAAGGGGAGATGATAATCCCTGAAGTACCACTCAGACCATTGACTATTGTGGAAGCTAATTCACTAACACACAATCAACAATGGCATCTTACAGTTCCAGACTATTGTTCAAAGTTTACATTTATCAGAGAAAATGCAAAGTTTATGAGCTAAAGCAATCTCCTCAGCATTATGAGATATATTTGTTGAACACAGGATTCATGAGACAATATTGTGTGGCAATGAATTCAAATCATTCCAGACAGTTGAAGAGTTAGTTAGACAGTTTGGATTTAAGATCATCATCACATCTTCACATTGCTCAAGAGGAAGCAGGTTTAGACAAAAACATGTCAGATGCTTAAGAGAACCCTCACAAAATATCAAGAAACAAAGGACTCAAAAACTAAGATAACAAAGTGTGGAGCTGGATGAACACAGCAGGCCAAGCAGCATCATAGGAGCAGGAAAGCTTGATGTTTCGGGCCTAGACCCTTCATCATAAATGGGGGAGGGGAAGAGGGTTCTGAAATAAATAGGGAGAGAGGGGGAAGCGGATAAAAGATGGATAGAGGAGAGGATAGGTGGAGAGGTGGCAGACAAGTCAAAGAGGCGGGGATGGAGCCAGTAAAGGTGCGTGTAGGTGGGGAGGTAGGGAGGAGATAATAGGTACTGCAGCTGCTGGAGAATCCGAGATAACAAGGTGTGGAGCTAGATGAACACAGCAGGCTGAGCAGCATCATAGGAGCAGGAAAGCTTGACATTTCAGGCCTAGACCCTTCATCAGAAATGGGGGAGGGGAAGAGGGTTCTGAAATAAATAGGGAGAGAGGGGGAGGCGGATAGAAGATGGATAGAGGAGAGGATAGGTGGAGAGGTGGCAGACAAGTCAAAGAGGCAGGGATGGAGCCAGTAAAGATGAGTGTAGGTGGGGAGGTAGGGAGGAGATAGGTCAGTCCAGGGGACTCAAAAACTACTTTACTGTCACTCTGAGCTCCGCCTCTCAAGAAATCACCTGACAAACTATTCGATGGCAGAAAGCACAAGATAACTTTGTAAGCAAGATGCACCCATTAAATGACCAGGAGGAAGCAAGACCACAACTTGCTGACGCACATGTAGTGAGAGGTCACCACTTCAACAAGCTTTTGCCTGAGTTGTTGTGCGGGAGTTATACCTGCTTCTGCGGCTTTTTCTTCTTTGAGCAGGTTACTGCCTGAAACCACAGTCTACAGCTTTTTCAATGCTATTTCACAACAGATGTGAATCACGAAGAGACTCAGCCACACTTACTGACTGCCATTGGTATCTTGGAAGGACTTGCAGGTTAATATTCAGTCTGCTTGGCCATGTCATGAACTCACATTTCATGGCCAGCAAGTCCTGGACTTGGGCTTGAAATGGGATCTTCAGGCTCAAAGTCAGGGGAACTGTCTGTTACCCCACAGGATCTCTGCTTCTTTTGTTTTGAAATTGTGTTTTGAAAAAGTTAATAAATAGATCAGTTATGTGTATTATTATTTTCCTTTCAAAAAAGTATGTTATTTTCTTACATAAAAAGTATTAGAAATTATATTATTACCTTTTGGTTAACCAGGATGCCACATTACATGTTAATGTATTCAGCCAGATGCAGCCGATGGTGAGAACAGTTAGGTGGTTTTTGATTGGCATGGGCACAAAGACCAAAGGACCTTTTTCTGTACTACAGATCTCTATGAATCTTGTGAAATATACTCAAAGCAAGCTCCAACATTTTGTGTCTTAACATTGGGCTTAATTCAAACCCCTGAGAAATACAACAACAGTTCCTCCACACCAACTTTCAACTAAAATCACAGGTCAGTTCTTGATGATATCATCAGTCCTGACCTGTATATTTAAAGCAAGAACCCACTACCTTCCAGTAGGCATCATACTGGTCTGCTCAAAAAAGTAAGCTTTGTACGAATGTCATTCGGAGATTCTGGGTGCCTTAGGGAGAAAGAACCAGATACCATAACAATACACTATGATGGACATTTATTAACAGCTTGGTGGTACAGGACTTGAGTATTGTTGAAAAAGTCAAAGTTTTCATCTTTCGCTCATCAGGACAATTCATAAAAATTGCATGCTGAATGGTCTACTCTTGTACTTGAAATCCTCTGACTGTTGTAAACCATTCTGCTCTGTTAAATATATTGGGACTTGGACTTACAGAACATTGTCAAAGAGAGTAGCCTTGTGGAATGTAATCTCGGAAAAACAAATGAAATTTGTAATTTTCCAGTGGTTCCAAACAGTGTACACTGTCTCAACTATGAAATGTATCCCACAGACTAGAGTTCTCAATTTCACCAAAAAAGTTTGAATCGCCTGATGCAATCCTCAAGATAAAATTTTCAAGTGATAATAACCCAAGATAAAGTGTAATAACCCAAAATCTCACTCATCCAGCATCCTCAGTAACAAACAGAAGCAGCTGCAATCAACAGCACTTCTAATTTATATCAGTTTAGAATACAACAAGGAGGTCTCTTGTGGTGCAGTGGTAGTGTCCCTACCTCTGAGCCAGAAGGACCAGTTTCAAGTCCCAACTCCTTCAGACTGTCATAACATGTCTAAACATGCCAATTAAAATTTTTAGATTACAAATGCTGCCCAATAATAAGACACCCAGATACCTTAATTTCCATGCAGTAGAGTAGGGTTGTCAACTCCAGAGGGTCATCTTCCAGTCTCCAGGAAGTAAAATTTAGCTCATGGCATCTGCTTGGAGGAAACCGGGAGAAAATCATCAAGATTTTATTAAATAGCTCTTTTAAATAGGTTTGTTGTTTTTAGCAATTCCAAGTGTTTAATTATCTAAAAAAATCTCCTGGAAATGTACTAAGTATATCATGGATAGAAGGCTGGCACGTTGGCTTTTTGTTTTACATGTAAAGGTCACCTCTAGTTAATTCCAGACAAGTAGTGTGCAGCTGAGGAGCTGGTAATGGAGCATAATGAAGTAATGTTAATGGAAGTTGAGAGTCTAACAATCGTAGTGCCTCACATTTCTAAGTTTAGCCCTCTTAGCGTTTTCAGCCAAGCACTGCACTTTAACTATATCTATGTTGCATTGTATGCATCAATTTTTTATTCCCATTTCTTCAGGGAATGAAAAATATACTTAAATTTAATCCATTAAATTCTCTGGATAACTACATCTTGCTTCAAATGACTAGTCTCACAATCGTTCCTATCATGTTTTGTCTGCATTGCCAGAGATAAAATCCTTCAAGACTAATGAGATGTGCAAAGAAGCCTGTCTCACCGCCCTATCAAGTTGGACCCTGTTAACCTTCACTAATGAGTCGTACAGGACTCCCTGTCACATTTTGTGTACAAAGGTTAAATCCTGAAAAATGTTACTAATTCCATTATTTGACAGAGACGCAGAACTTGTCTTTCTAAGATCAGGCTATGCCTGCATTCTTTACCACTGCAAACAACTCACGACAAATTGAATATGGGGATTGTCAGTCAATTTACTTTTTTCAAGCAGTCAGCCACTGAGACCACAAAAAAGTCAGTTGTGGCTGGGATAGGAAATAAAATGATATACGGAAAATTATTCAGAGATAGTAGAAACTGCCGATGCTGGAGAATCTGAGATAACAAGGTGTAGAGCTGGATGAACACAGCAGGCCAAGCAGCATCAGAGGAGCAGGAAGGCTGATGTTTCGGGTCTGGATCCTTCTGAAGGAGGGTCCAGACCCAAAATGTCAGCTTTCCTGCTCCTCTGATGCTGCTTGGCCTGCTGTGTTCATCCAGCTCTACACCTTATTATTACAGAAAATTATGTTGAGATGTAACAGCAATGGGAGAAGGAATGTCAGAGGTAGAAATAGTCTTCTGGCACTGAATGATAGCTGGTACAGCGTCACCTGTCTTTGTAAAGAGCTGAGGAATTTGGCAAAATCATGTTTAAATTCTAAGCAGTCTTCCAGCCAAAGTAATTCGTAGGTTATGCTTCATCATGATTATCAAGGGAAACAACTTTTATTCAGCTCTTCCGAAACTTATGAGGCAGATTTTCCTTGTCTCACCTAAATCCATCATGTTAGAGGCAGAATTAATTAGGCAAAGTTTATCCACAAGCAGAGGAGGAGGAACAGAAACGGGATCTTCATTTGTCAAAGTTCTTGAAAGTAGAGCATGTGTTTTTTTATTTTGGAGGGGGATTTTCCATTACTAGCTCCTCTCCTAAGGTATGGTGTTATGGTGAGTTTGAATCATAGAAACAAAAAGCAATAATAAATCGAAATCCTGCACAATTGAGAAGCACAGTTCATAATCTTCAATTAGTTTGGAGAGCTTGCTTGAATTTTCTTTGTCATGCCATTGAATAGATTTTATAGATACAGAGAGTTCAACCTATTAACATCGAGGTACACTCATTTTATTTCATAATCATGGTCCTTGAATAAAGCAAAAGGCTCATTCCTTTCAAGTTCCTACTGCCAGTCTCTTTCTGTAGGTCTTTGACCGTATGTTAAAGGCTCTTCACTTCTGCAAACATCAACTGAGTATTCTTACCATGACTAGTTTGACTTCTAGTGCAACTGAATACAATTTGCATGGTCCTTGGATAACACAGTGTGAAGCTGGAGGAGCACAGCAGGGCAGGCAGCATCAGAGGAGCAAGAAAGCTAACGTTTCGGGTCAGGACCCTTCTTATGAACCCAACATCAGAAATTCTTACGATCTTTGCATAATCCTTAACTCTTTTTTGCATCAATAAAAGCAAAATACTGCAGATTCTGCATTCTGGAATCAAAATATTAGCTCTGTTTTCTCTCTGCAGCTGCCACGAGACCTTCTAAGCTCCTCAATCAGTTTACATTTTTGTTTCTTCTTTTTCTCATATTTGTTGTCATGCTTCGGAGGAATAAGTGCTGCAAACCTCAGGAAATCCACATAAACTCCACAATGACAGTATGTTATTTAGACAATGGCAAGGGAAAATATAAATTGACTGGAGAATATCAGAATGAAATTAATGCAGTGTATAGCAACAGTTCAAATGGGTCAGGGTGTATGAAGGGAATATAAGACCATAAGACCATAAGACATAGGAGCAGAAATTAGACCATTCAACCCATCGAGTCTGCTCCACCATTCAATCATGGCTTATACGTTCCTCAAACCCATTCTCCCGTTTTCTCCCCCTAACCCTTGATCTCTTTGATAATCAAGAACCTATCTATCACAGTCTTAAATGTACTCAAAGCCTTCTATGGCAGTGAATTCCGTACAATCACCACTCTCTGGCTGGAGAGGTTTCTCCTTATCTCCATTCTAAAAGGTCCTCTCTTTACTCTAAGGCTGTCCCCTCGGTTCCTAGTCTCTCCTACCAATGGAAACATCTTCCCAACATCCACTTTGTCCAGGCCATTCAGTATTTTGTAAGTATCAATTAGATCCCCTCTCATCCTTCTAAACTCCATTGAGTATAGTCCCAGAGTCCTCAAACATTCCTCATATGTTAAGTTTTCCATTCCTGGGACCATTCTCGTGAACCTCCTCTGAACCTGCTCCAGGGCCAGTACATCCTTCCTGAGATATGGGGCCCAAAACTGCGCACAATATTCCAAATGTGGCCTGACCAGACCCTTATAAAGCCTCAGTAGTACTTCCCTACTTTTATTTTCAAGTCTTCTCAAAATAAATGCCAACATTGCATTTGTCTTCTTGACTACTGACTCAACTTCAAGTTTACCTTGAGAGAATCCTGGACTAGAACTCCCAAGTCTCTTTGCACTTCAGACTTCCGAATTTTCTCCCCATTTAGAAAACAGTCCATGCTTTTATACTTCTTCCCAAAGTGCCTGACCTCACACTTTCCTATGTTGTACTCCATCTGCCACTTCTTTGCCCACTTTCCTAACCTGTCTAAATCCTTCTGCAGCCTCCCCACCTCCTCAGTACTACCTGTCCCTCTACCTATCTTTGTATCGTCTGCAAACTTAGCCAGATGCCCACAGTTCCTTCATCTAGATCATTAATGTATAAAGTGAAAAGTTGTGATCCCAACACTGACCCTCATGGAACAGCACTTGTCACTGGCTGCCATCATGAGAAAGACCCTTTTATCCCCACTCTCGGCTTTCTGCCAGACAACCAGTCTTCTATCCATGCTAGTACCTTGCCTCTAACACCATGGGCCCTTATCTTACTCAGCAGCCTCCTGTGCGGCACCTTGTCAAAGGTCTTCTTGAAGTCCAGGTAGATAACATCAATTGGCTCTCATTGGTCTACCCTGCTCATTACTTCCTCAAAGAATTCTAGCAGATTTGTCAGGCATGACCTCCCCTTGATGAAACCATGCTGACTTTGTCCCATTTTACCATGCACTTCCAAATATTCAGAAATCTCATCCTTTACAATGGGCTCCAAAATCTTACCCACGACCGAGGTTAGGCTAATCAGCTTGTAATTTTCTGTCTTTTGCCTTACTCCCTTTTTAAACAGGGGTGCTACGTTAGTGATTTTCCATTCCTCTAGGACCCTCCCTGACTCAATTGATTCTTGAAAGATCACCAATAATGTTTCCAAATCTCTTCAGCTATCTCCTTTAGTACTCTGGGGTGTAGTCCATCTGGTCCAGGTGATTTGTCTACCTTCAGGCCTATCAGTTTTACTAGCACCTTTTCCTTGGTGATGGCCACCATACTCAGCTCTGTCCCCTGACTCCCTTGAATTTTTGGGACATTACTCATGTCTTCCACCATGAAGACTGACACGAAGTAATTATTCAGTTCCTTAGCCATTTCCTTGTTCCCCACTATTATCTCTCCACCGTCATTTTCCAGTCCACTTTTGCTTCTCTTTTGCCCTTTATATACCTAAAGAAACTCTTACATTCTTCATTTGTATTACTGGCTAGCTTACCCTCATATTTAATCTTCTCCTTCCTTATTTCTTTTTTGTTGCCCTCTGTTGGTCTTTGTAAGCTTCCCAGTCCTCTGGTTTCCCACTGCTCTTCGCCACATTATATGCTTTCTCTTTTGCTTTTATGCTGTCCCTGACTTCCTTAGTCAGCCAAGGTTGCCTCATCCTCCCTGTGCCATGCTTCTTTTTCCTCGGGATGAATTTTTGCTCCGTCTTCTGAATTATTCCCAGAAACTCCTGTCAGTGCTGTTCCGCAGTCTTTCCTGTAAGGTTCCTCTTCCAGTCAATTCTGCCCAGCTCCTCCCTCATACCTCTGTAGTCACCTTTATTCAGCTATAATACCATTACCTCTGATTTTAACTTCTCCCTCTCAAATTGCAACTATGGATAGCAACAGTTCAAATGGATCAGGATGTATGAAGGGAATATGTGCTCATGATTCCAGATTGGGAACATATCATTAGAGATTTTACTTTGGAAACTCAAATAATGGGCTATCTATTCAAGTTATAAGTGGGATGGTCTGACTTACCCCTGTCTATTTGGGAGCTGGAACGTGAAGGGTAGCTTGTAAAAGATGACGCATTGGAGTTACAAACCAACTGGTGTGTGTTGATGTAAGATGTTTTAATTTAACAACATGTGGCTCACAGAGGCCAACAGTGTCACGCCCTTGTGCCATCTCCTGAAAAGAGCATGATTAGGTTAGTGTCTTAAAATTGTGGTCACACTAAAGTAAATTGAGTTGAAGTGAACAGAATGAGCTCAACCTTAAAAAATGTTATGGCAATCATTCAGAACATTTCATAGATATCATCATCATAGATATCATAGAATCCCCACAGTGTGGAAACATGCCCTTTGGCCCAACAAGTCGACACAGACCCTTGGAGCATCCCACCCAGACCAATCCCCTTACAACCCACCTAAGTTAATCATCCCTGAACACTATGGGCAATCTAGCGTGGCCTAAATCCGCCTAACCTGCACATCTTTGGACAGTGGGAGGAAACCAGAGCACCCAGAGGAAACCCAGGCAGACACAGGGAGAATGTGCAAACTCCACACAGACAGTTGCCAGAGGGTGGAACTAAACCTGGGTCCCTGGCGCTGTGAGGCAGCGGTGCTAACCACTGAGCCACCGTGCCGCCCCTTAAATGGGTATGGCTTTTGCCACATTTTCTAGGCCTTTGAGTCATAGAATCCTTACGATGCAAAAGCAGGCAATTTGGCCCACCAAACCCATACGAACCTCCAAGCAGCATCCCATCAACCCTATCCCTGTATTTCCCATGGCCAATCCACCTGAACGACACCTTTGGACTGTGGAAGGAAACCTATGCAGACACTCCACACAGTCGCCTGAGGATGGAATTGAACCTGGGTCCCTGGTGCTGTGAGGCAGCAGTGCTAACTACTGAACCACCGTGCCACCCCTAACATATCCATCGTCTGTCAAAGCAAAAATGCCAGTGCCATTAACAATGATGGTGTTGAATGAGCAGCAATCCTTCAGTAACACCATTGAGGATTGACAACATTTACCTCACCATTTAAAGAGCAAATTAAAATATCTAACCTATTCAATGGAGAACTTATATCTTTCAATTCGGATGTATCTGCAGACTGTGAATAAAGATTGCTGGAACTAAATGGAAATGAGCTACAAATTACACCAAGAAATCCAGGGCAAGGCCCATACATTCAGGATACAAACAATAAGTGAAAATTGCCTACTCTGAACATACAAGATGCCAAAAAAAAATTAAAAGACTAAGAAACTATTTGCTTAAAAATATTGCAGTCACCTGCTGCAGAAATCCAGGATAGTGTAATGAAGAAAGTATTTGTTTCAACAGCACAGTTATCTTGCATGATGGACAATCTTGAGATTAAAAGAACACTAGTTTAGATTACAGGATAATTATTTGAGACAGTAGGAAATGGTTCCACTGTGAAAAGCGTTCAAGAGATTAAGAGTCTTCCAGAAAGTTTATTGAACCAAATGTTAGGTTTAGCAGGAACAACATCCAAGGACATCGAAGAGGTAAAATACCTTTCATTGGAGAAATCGTTCACAGACTGATCAAGGTCAAAATCATAATCAAGGTTAATTGTCCTTAAACCAAAGACCAACTTTCTCTCCACTTTAGAAGGGAGCGTGTTCTGGAAGAAAGTACACCTCCACACTCAATGAATTTTTGTTAATTCAGAGAATTTGGGGGAGACGGGGTCATGGTAAATGTAAATGTAGCTATTTACATGACTGCATGAATGATAAAAATGGCAGAGAAAAGATTGGGAAGTGGTGTATAATGTAACAATGTTGAGAGATTTACTGTTGAAATTGCACTAAGATCCACCCAATCTGCTGATATCACATAGTCTCTGGGTGTAAAATCAGTGTTCCATGTTATCCCAACGGTGCCAGCAGTGACATAACTAGCAGTTGAAATTATGCTCAACTAATTAATGCAATCTACATGATATATTTTCAAAGCCTGGGGCCACTAATCAAGGTGAAGTAGATCATCGACCAAATGAAGCATAAAATAATGGGTGACAAAGCAGAACTACCCTAACACTTCTTAAATCAGATAGGATCAAGTTGTCAGTTTTTTAAATGTAGTTTTTCCCAATGTTATTGTCGATTGATACAAAAAAGGCATGGCCTCAGTACTACTCGTTTTATTCTTTCACACATAGTCAAGATCTATCTTATTATTTGAATTTTGATATGCAGTAGTAATTTGACTTAATGTTTGCAGATCTTAACTCTTCAGCACAAGCATCTCTGAGGAAATAAATCTTGAATTTCAGCTCACTACAAGACACAATGATGAGCTATGTTGCAAGCATATTGACAAAGGACCAAGAGTTGAGATTACTTTTGCAATCGTAACAGATGTCAGATAACCTTGAACAAGGCCATTGAAACTTCTATGCAATGTAGACCTGTTTAAAGCAAGTGACTAATGTTACAGTTGGCGTAGAAACTATTACAGTGGAATGGGCGCTTTGCCCAATAGGCTGCACGAAACTGCATGACATTGTAAATGAAATCTACAATGATACCAGATTCCAAAGACATAATTTTGTATGATGTCTTGATGATCATTATAATGGCCTTCTTACTTACAGAAGAAGTTGCATTTGAAAAATGGGCCTTAGGGAACCTTGGCTAACTGTTGCATTTATGGTTATGACCTTGCAATTCTGCTGACTAAGCTACAGTTCATTCTCTTTGAGCAAAATTCCCTTGTGTCAGTAGCCTATCAAGATGGGGAAGCAGGCATCCCAACAGCAAATTAATCACATCTTAAGCCTATGCCATAAGCACAGGTTAGCACTTACCATAGGCCCCTCATTGATTTCAGAGCATTACACAAACAACAATGAGAAGCATCATAGCCTTGATTCAGGTACATGGCCAATAAATACATGTTTCCTTGCAATTTCTTTTCAATGGCATTTCATCATCGTACAGCTTGATTTATGAGGTTTTATGAGACTGTAATGTCCATAATGTGTATTGGTATGATGCATTAATTTTTTCATAATGTAAGTTTAAGTTCTTGGTGGCTACTTAAACTGGAAATAGTGGAGAAACTCAGTAGGTTTGACAGCATCTGGAGTTCCAAAGAAGAGTCATATCAGACTCAAACTATTAACTCTACTTCTTTCTCCTAAAGTGCCCTCAGACATGTAAATTTTCATCAACATTTTATGGCTTTTCCCTCAGATTTCCAGAATTAATTGTATTTTGATTTTTATTTGATACTTTTAACTGTATTTAGTTTCTCACTGAGTGAGCTCGGCAAGAACTCTATCAATTTCCATTCAGACTATGGTAGTTAAAATTGCTTTTGAGTCTTAATGACTTTTGAAGCAGCATTACTCATCACTGCCTTGCCCAGTTTTCTGAACAAGTTCTCCTGTAGGGTGTTATTATTCGCCAGCAGTCAGAAGGAAATAAGTTCGTTGCTGGGAAACTTTCACAAGGAAAGCAGAGTGTGTGTACTTGGTGAATTCTGCTCAGTGCTTGTACCGAGCAGTCTCCATGTAGGATATCAGGCAACAACATCTCAGTGCGAAATCAATGAGCACCAGTCAAACGCACTCCTCCTCTATGGACACCACCATCTGGAACTAGCCAAATGATCTCAAACATCCTGGCATTTCCACCATGTACCAACAGCCTTCTTTGGAAGTACAGACAAGCATTACAGGGTACACCAACAACTGTCCTTGAAAAGCATACAGCAGGCACACTTTGCATGAAGGAACACCCATTCTGTTCACAAACTGGACCAGGCTGCATCTCAGGGATGCTGACTTGCTCTCTTATTGCTCGCTCACTTACTGTTCACCTATACTCTCATAGCAACTTCTCTGGGCGCTGTCTTGTCATGCCAATTAGCTCAGTTTCACCATCAGGCAACTTACATTGTCACTAAGCAGTGCTCAGTCAAGGTGGTATACATCCTGCTGTACAGAATGCGCTACATCAATCTCACACCTGGACCTCGTAGTAGCAGCATATGTGGCAAAATCTGCATGTGAAACAAGCAGGTAGCCATATCTCAAAGTCTTTGAAGAGTGCTCCTCACTGAAGCCCATGGAAACACTTATCAGTTGAGGGTCCCAGCACAGTAAGTCAAGGGCAGCCTCTGATAACAGTCCAGAGGATTGGAAACAGTCAAACATCTAGACAGGGATCTCTCAGTCAGGGGGTCTGTGCCCTTGGAGTCCAGAGAATGAGCCACATTCAGCTCATTGGCTCCATAGCAGCTAGTCCAAGGTGTATTGCCAATGAAGTTGGGGAGGTTTATAGTCGGGGGTGTAGGTATGTCTTGGGCAGGGCTTTTCAGTCATGTTGGTTGAGGGAGTGAGACACAATCAGTCAGTCCTGTTCAACCACATAAACTAAAGGGAAGTTGTGCATTGTCGGGGCAGGTTGATATGGCTGTAACAATGGCATTGAACCTTGGAACCTATGTCATCGTGGCTAGTGGCTGCAGGATCGAAACAAGGACAGAGTACGATTGTGAAAGCATGACAGAAAGATTTGCAAGCAAGAGCAATAATATTAAGTATGGTTGGAAAGAGTGTAAATGTCAGAGGAGAATGGGAGTGTCTTCTTTGCTCAGTATTATGCTGGCTTCAAGTTCTAGGCAGTGTACGACTATATAGCCAAGGTTCCTCCATATCTTTGCATCTAGATAGTAACAATAAACTGGTGTCAGCTCATGTAGACAGATTGTGGACTTGGGAAAGTTTGAAGCCTGTGGGGTTAGCAGGATAGTTTATTAGGAAGAGAATGTGGATCTTTGGGGCTTACTAACATGGTAGGGCTGAATCCGGAAGCCACTGGCACATAAATACTCACTGGTGCCTTCCCTTCTGCTCAATGAAAATTACACAACAAAAAGAAAATGGCTACTGTTACACTTAGAATGGAGAGTAAATGACTCAATCTATGAGGGAGGAGGCTTCAACACAGCATGTGAACTACAGTCGAACCCCTATGCTTGTGTGCATTTTCCCCGTTCAGTTGACACCCACTACATCTAGTCCTTTCTTCTACACAAGTTAATGAAATGCAGTACTGAGAAGAGGAATACTTGGAGAATTGCACTTTAAATCTTAATGTTCTCTGAACAGGCATGTCAAGATCTGGATGCCTTTGAAACATCTAAGGGTGTCCAAATCAAACATTTCCTAGTCACTACCTTATCTGAAAAGGGAGTCATTTTTGTCTCTCTTTGAATGGGTGAAGAAAATGCATAATTTGTTCAAAGCAGTTATCCTTTTATGTCCCTGAAAGTTTTCATTGTGAAAAGGATGAATGAGTGTCTTAGAACTTTATATCGACACAAATTTTGTAGTGAATCTTTGGGAGTTGTGCCTTTAGCTGCCTAGGATCTAAGTTTGTAAATTTTTTCACTAACATCCCCACATCTTCAGTTTTCTCTCTTTTTAAGATGCCTCTTAAATCATCATTTTGACAAAACCTTTAGTCACATGCTCTATACCTTTTATGCGACTTGATGCCATCTTTAAGGTTTTTATTTCTAAGTTTGTAATATTGCCCAACTCTGCCCTTCTCCAGTGTTTCTGCCCCTTATTCATGATCTTTGTTACTTCCAGATTGCATTATTCTAATGAATTCATGTCTGACCTCCCAGTTTCTGCATTAGATCAACTTCAAGCCATTCAGACTCCACTATCTGTTTCTTAACTCAGCTAAATGACCAACTTCAGGCCACTCAGACTCCACCGTCTATTTCTTAGCTCAGCTAAATGACATTTACCCATTATCCTTATGTTCGCTGACCTACTCTGACTTCCAGTTAAATTATGTTTCACTTTTAAAGTTATCATTCCTGCTTTCAAATGCTAACATAACCTGGCCACTACATAACACTGTAATCTCCTCCAATTCTACAACTCTCTGAGATATTTGTCTTCCTCTAATTTCATATCCTTGAACAATTTTATTGGGTCCACTATTCCTTTTGGTTGTGTCAGCCCAGAACCCTCATTAAACCACTTCAACGTGTTCTCCCCATTTAAGACCCTCCACAAAATCTTGAAGCTCAAGCTTTTGGATATCTGTCCTAATATTTTCTAACATGACTCGTTGTTATGTCTGTATTATATTTGTGAAGTACCCCAGGATGTTTTATTGTGATGAAGGTGTTACATGAATGCAAGCTGTTGTTGTTTTAATTCACTTAGATTGAAAATTGATCCATGTGCATTGCCTTGATCACTTCTATCCTAGTTGCATTGAAAGAACTGGTAGAAACAAACGAAAACTCAAACTCAGTAACTGGTATCTATGATGCATTGTGCTTCTCTCAAAGGTGTCAAGTTTGGAGTTGGGTAGGTTTGGAGAAGATATACATTCCCCACCTCCAGCAGATTTGTGTTCTGGGTCATCAGCCCCAAGGTAAACCTTTCCACTACCAATATAGGACAACTTAAGGGCCCCTGTGTGCCACTGCTGGGGTTACCCAGAGGGCTCGTAATCATGTGACAGGCACGACAACTGTTACCCTGACAACAGCTTATCACCATAGGGTATAGAGTCCTTTGTCAAAGGTATTCAATGCTTGACTGAGGGACTGGACATTAGGAAGGAGTTGCCCACTGTGAACAAAAACCCTTGTCCTACTTTTGACGCCCTACCTCTGCTCTCCCTATGATCCACAACTTGAGAACACTCAATTTCCAACCCCAACACCACTTACCTTTTTCCTGAAATTTCCACAATCCTGGGAGTGCTGTCCCATCAGTAATAATGGCCTCCTAATTTTAAGGGCTGGTTAACAGACAGAAAGCACACAGTCAAAAGGAGAGCTCTCTCCAAAGTGAGCTTGTTCATATGTCACTGAAAGCTATCATGTAGGGACAACAAGCCATTTAGAAAATAAATTGTGTGCAAATCTTTATCACATGAGAATTTGAGCACAAGTCCAAAGACGTTTTGTTTCAATTGTATGGAACCCTGGTGAGACAGTACCTGGAAAATTGAATGCAGTTCTGACCCCCTTACCAAAGGAAGGATATAACCGTTGCAAAAGGATTGTCATGGAAATTCACTGATTTGTGGGATGGTGGTACTGTCTCTTGAGGGGACGTTAGGGTGACTGGGGCTATATTCTCTGGAGTTTAGAAAAATGAGAGGCAATCTCATAGAAATTTACTCAACTCTTAAATGCTGGATCGAGAAGGTATAGATAGGATATGTAGAATGTCTATGTATTTCGATGTATATGTATATGTATAATGCATATGTATAATATGTATATAGAAAGGATACCTGGCTGTAGGATCAAGAACCAGGGCACAGAGCTTCTGAGTAAAAAGGCAAGACATTTCTCACTTAGCTGGTCCCTTAGGAACAGTGTTCTGATGAAGAGTTACTAGTTTTGAAACATTAACTCTGCTTTCTTCCCACATTTGCTGCCAGTCTTGCTGAGTTTTTCCAGCAGTTTCTGTTTTTGTTTCAGTGATCACTCTCTTCTGTTTCAGTGTTGTGGATTCTGAGGTGACTGGAAAGTCCCAAGCTGTACTCACATACCCAGCTACAGGTGAGTCAAGTTGTGCTTGTTTTGGAGTCTTAGTCTTGTGTCAAGCAGGAGGATGATGTGGCCCACCCAGTACAGCCCACTGACAGTAACCAGTGTTTCAATACTCAGGGTGTTG
This sequence comes from Ginglymostoma cirratum, assembly GCA_024137785.1. Classification (NCBI taxonomy): domain Eukaryota; kingdom Metazoa; phylum Chordata; class Chondrichthyes; order Orectolobiformes; family Ginglymostomatidae; genus Ginglymostoma; species Ginglymostoma cirratum. The sequence goes on from JAHRHZ010000009.1 coordinate 43,379,790, forward strand.
GCCTGAGAGAGGTCATGATATTGAAGTACCTACTCTGCCTACTGGATTGGCTGGCCTTGGTGGAGATTTTTCTCAAAGGGTTTGAGGTGTCTATTGTATATTGTACATTTCTCTGATGCATATAGAAGGACTGGTAATACTCGTGCCCCTGGAGACAATAAACTTCATGTTGGATTTGAGGTCTTTATCATCAAACACTCTGTTCCTCAGATAGACAAAGGCTGCGCTGTTGCACCAGATGCAGTATTGAATCATATTGCCTCCATCTTGCCCTCACTGAGAGGAGGCTCCTGAGCTGAGAGGCTCCTGAGAATTGATCCACATTGTCCAGTTTAGTCCATGGATTTTGATAACTGCAAGACAATCTTGTATGGTAGGATCAGGCTGGGTGAGAATCCTTGTCCTCTGGATGTTTAGCCCAAGACTTGTTCTCTCATATCCTCCATCAATGTATCAATGATAGTTTGAAGCTTGGCCTCCGACTGTACACACTACAGTTTGATGAGAAAGTTTGGGGTGGTCTTGGCTCTGGATTGGTGTCAATGCAGTTTGAACAGTTCTCTGCTTTTCTGTAGATTAGCTCCACTTCAGCAGGAAGTTACATGGGGATAGGGTGGAATTTTATAGCAAGCAAGCTAGAGAAGAGCATTGATATATTGGCACAGCTTTGCTAAACCCCAGATTGCACACATATGTGCCTGTAGTGGATCAACTGTTGAGGAGCTTGATTTTCATGCCGCTGTGATAATGAGTCAAAGGTCTTTGTGAGATCAAAGAAGGCCATTGTAAAGAGGTTGCTGCTGCTGTTTGGTCTTTTTTGGACCTGTCTTGCTGTGAAGATCATGTCTAATGTTCCTCTTGATGAACATGATCTGAATTGTGTTTCCAATAGGAGCTCTCGATTTATTGGGAGAAGGTGATTAAGAGGCGTGCAGAGAGGGGATGGTTTATAACGACTTTCCCTATAGGGATCAACAGAGACCCCTTTGTCATTATCATTATCGGCCATATCTCCTTTCTTGAAGTTACAGAAACTACTTCTTCCAGGTAAAGGAGATAAAGTCATGTATTCATTTAACCTCTGCTGTATTTTAGTATTTCAGCAGCAATTTCATATGCACCAGTGGCCTTGATGACTCTCAGCCTTTAAATGGCCTTTTCAACCTCATTATGAGTTGGACTTTTACTGTGATGGTGATTGGTAACGTGCTTTCGGATATTCTTGGTTGCTTAGGCCTTAGATGATCTTGAATGCACTGAAGAACCTACCCTGTTGGTGATTTGCTAGATATTCTGTGCTCTTGCCTACCATCCATTCTTTAGGTCATGAGATTTTTGTTGGACCTTGGCCTTCATTCGCCGGCAGATCTGCTTTCTTTCCCCAAATTATGGAGATGCTGTTTCCTTGTGCTTGTGATTTAATAATTCCTGGATTTCCTGGGTGTTCTTGTCAAGGCAGTGTTGTTGATTTTTGGCATGAAAACTCAAAGTCTCATTATGGGTGCTGTTTATGATGCACTGAAAGGGAAGACATAGCATTTCAAACAGTAAGGGATAAAGGGGACAGAGGTGAGAAATGCCAGGCAGGGGTCCCCCCGGGCTTTCTCGCTCTCTGGTCATCCAAAATTTCGATAAATATGATGTGTTCATTTTGGTTAGGCAAACCAGGGCAATACAATTTAATGGTAGCACCCTGGGGATTGTTACTGAACAAAGAGACCTAGGGGTGCAGGTGCATAGTTCCTTGAAAATTGAGTCACAGTTAGACAGAGTGGTGATGAAGGCATTTGGCATGCTTGACTTTATTGGTAAGTGTGTTGAGTATAGGAGTTGGAATGTCACATTGCGCCTGTACAGGATATTGGTGAGGCCACTTTCGGAATTCTACATTCAATTCTTGTTTCCCTGCTATAGGAAAGATGTTGTCAAACTTGAAAGAGTTCAAAAAAGATTTACAAGAACGTTGATAACAAGCATGGGGCTGGATGAACACAGCAGGTCAAGCAGTATCATAGGAGCAGGAAAACTTGACATTTCGGGCGTTGTCAGGATTGGAGGGTTTGAGCCATAGCATAGGAGGCTGAGAAGTAACCTTATGGATTTTTATAAAATCATGAGTGGCATGAATACAGTGAACAGACAAGGTATTTTTCCCTTGGCTGCATAGGGAAGTCCAAAACTAGGGAATATAGGTTTAAGGTGAGTGGGAAATATCTAAAAGGGCCTTGAGGGACAAATTTTTCACGCAGAGGGTGGTACATGTATGGAATGACCTACCAGAGAAAGTACTGGAGGCAGGTGCAATTACAACATTAGAAAGACATCTGGATGGGTACAAGAATAGGAAGGGGTTGCCAAATGTTGGCAAATGGGATTAGATCAGTTTAGCATATCTGATCGGCACAGAAGATTTGGGCTGAAGGATCTGTTTCTGTGCTGTATAACTCTATGACTCTATGATCAAATTGGAGGTTCTAAAACACGAAGAGGATTGATACAGGAACATTTCTTTCAGTGACCATATAGAATTGCATTATAATGCAGCAAACTGAGTTTGGAGAAGTACTCATGACAACTTCTTCAATAGACCAATCATTCTATTAACCCAAGTGCAGATGTCTTAAATTTCAAAGAATGAAGAATTCCCAGACCTTGCTGAGGCAGCATTTTCTGACATTTATTTATTACAGTGATATCAGATACATTAGATATGCTCCACAAAATGCTCATACAACCAGAGAACTCTTATTACTATCTAAACTTCAAGGTTTATGCAGGCATTGAGACTTGACAAGTGGTACAGGGCACTGTTGGGTATATTTTTCTTCTTTTGCCATGAAATAAAACCTTCTTTAGTTGTTGAATTAAGATTTCATGTGTACCACCTGCTGATAAGTAATTGTTCTTTTTTATATTACGGGAAGGCAAGTTATGTGTGATATCATACCACAAAAAAGAGCATTGATTAAAAATGATAGTCAATGTTCCATAAATTGCATATAACAGAGGGAAAATTTCCAACAATCTGGTATGTTTTTAAAAATAACATTGTCTTCTACATTGTCATTCTACTGCGAAATTGGATCCATAACTTACAAAACCATATAAATCCCTTTCACTGCTCAAATTATACTGTTTTGAGAGAAATTCTATACCTTTTTTTTAAAAAAGAAGAAACTTGGTTTATGGGCATAACAAGGTGTGGGGCTGGATGAACACAGCAGGCCAAGCAGCATCATAGGAGCAGGAAGGCTTGACGTTTCAGGCCTAGACCCTTCATCAGAAAATTGTTTCTTTTCTTGACCTCGGGGCATGCTGATGGGCTTTGTAGTTGATCACTTGCTTTGTATTTTTGCTCATTTCTTTTCAGCAGTCAGAGACAGTCATTCCTGCAACAAGGCTTCAATACAGCATTAAGATGAGAGACCAGTTAGTCTGTTTGTGCTGGTGTTTGTTAAGGTTAGATTGGAGTCAATACACACAGCATTATCTCCCCTGTTCTACTTCAAATACTTCCCAAGGATTACTTATATCTATCTCAGGCTCAGATGGAATTTCATAGATCTCACTGTCTGATGGATTAATTTTTAACCTTCTCTCAATGTGGGGACTGAGAATAAATCTTTTTAATACACCCCACATTCCCACTGTAAATAGGCTTGACACTGTTTAATGTAATCACAACAAGGACTTTCAATTATACAGTTCTTGATTGTTATAAAGTGTTGCTAAGCACTTCATAGCCTCAAAAGAAGGCAAAGTGTGACATAGAACCGTGTAGAGAATATTGACTGCAATTAATTGAGTGTTGTGATGTGAAAAATGTCTATTGGTCTCTGTTCATTTTGGGAGAGGTTTTGTGACACTCTACAGGCAGAGAAAAACCCATCTCCCAATTAATTGGGAGGGAGAAAGGGGCTAATGTAGGATTTCCTGGTGCTGGGGATGATATCAGCGACCCATTTATGAGCCAATTAACACCTATTATCAATCAGCCCACTGCATTCTCCTGCTGTCTCAGAGTTGCATGGTTTTGTCAGCATCTCAAAAGACCTGCTGAGATATCATGGTGGGGAATGTTTGATCCTAGATATATTTTCTGTGCCTGTTTGATTTGATTTTCTTCGTTCAAATAAATTAAGGATAAAAGGATAACTGGGGAAAGAGTAGTGTCTATTAGGGATCACAGTGGTAATTTGTACATGGAGCCAGAGGATGTAGGGAGGATTCTAAATAAATACTTTGTCCAGATGTTCACAAATGACAGCGACAATATGAGTTTTGAAATGAGGCAAAAGGATTGTGGTGTAGTTTAAGAAGTTTGAATAGACGGAGAGGAGGGTCTGAGTTGTCTGGCATGTAAAAAGTAGATAGACCTTTTGGGCCAGATGAAATATATCCCAGACACAACACAGTGTGGAGTTGGAGGGACACAACAGGTCAAGCAGCATCAGAGGAGCAGGAAAGTGTATGTTTCGGGTTGGAACCCTTCTTTAGAAAATGGTTTTCTGAAGGGTCCCAAAACAAAATGTCAACTTTCCTGCTCCTCTGATGCTGCTTGACCTGCTGTGTTCCTCCAGCTCCATCCTGTGTTGTCTCTGACTCCAACGTCTGCATTTCTTGCTTTCTTTGAAATGTATCCCAGGCTGCTAAGTGGCACAAAGGAAAAAAAGAGGGGTGTCGGCAATAATTTACAATTTCTCCCTGACATCAGGAGAGGCGCCAGAGGATTGAAGATCAGCCATTATGTAACCAATATTCAAGAAGGAAGCAAGAGATTACCCAGGAAATTAGAGGCTAATCAGTCCAACCTCAGTGGTGAGAAATCTGTCAAAATTCTAAGCAAATTAATCTGCACTTTGTTTTTGTTATCAAAACCGTTGTTGAATTCAAGGTAGACTACACTGAATGCAATGAACCTACCTACACACCTGGTTACCTCTTTGAAAAATTCAATCGAGTTATTCAGACTTGACTTCCCCTTAACAAAGCTATGCTGACTATGCTTTATTAATTCCTGCCTCTCAAAGTTTCTGAATAAGCTCAGCAGGTCTTGCAGCATCTGTGAAGAAAAAATCTGAGTTAACGTTTTGGGTCCGGTAACCCTTCCTCAGAACTGTTTTGTTACAACAGTATTGATAAGGTCTCACATGGGAAACCAATAGTGAAGGTAAGAGCCCATGTAACCCAAGGAAATTTGGCAAATTGTTAGAGTGGCACTTTGAGGCGTGTTTTTGTGACTGAAAGTTTATATCGAGTGAGGGCCCACAGGGATCATAGCTGGGGCCCTTGCTCTTTGCGGTATATATGAATTAATTAGACTTGAGATTGATCAGTAAGTTTGCAATGTTAAGAAAATTGTTGTGATGTACTTAGTGAAGAGGATAGTCTTAGATTATATTGAATCCAGATATGTGTAAGATGATGCATTTGGGAAGACAAGTAAGGCAAAAGAATACATGGTGAACAGTAGGAACTACTGAGGATAAGGGGGACATTAGAATGCATTTATGTTGGTCCTTTAAGGTAATGGGACAGTTACATAAAGTAGTTCAGAATGTATATGGAATACTTGCCTTTGTTACTCAAGGCATAGAGTTTAAGAGCAAGGTGGTGATGCTGGAACAGTACAAAGGAATGGGTTAGGCTACAACTAAAGCATTGTGTGCAGTTCTGGAATTTACATTATTGAAGGGATTTTATTGCACTGGAGAGGGTGCAGAGGATATGCCAGGATGTTTCCTGGTTTTAGCTATGAAGAGAGATTGGAATACTGGGGTTGTTTTCCTTGGAGCAGAGAAGACTGAGGGATGGCATGATTAAGATGTGTAAAATTAGGAGGGACATAGATAAGATGGATGGGAAGAAACTTTTCCACTTGGCAGGGGGATGAATGACCAGGGACCACTCATTTAAAGTAAGGGACAGTGGTTTGAAAGGGATGAGAGGATTCTTTTTTCACCAAGAGGAAGATGGGAACCTGGAACTCATTGCCTGTAGGATAATAGTAGCAAAGACCTTCATTTAAGAATATTTAGATGTTAAAAATATTTAGATGCGCTCTAGGGATGCCAGGCTATTAAGGCTATGGGCTAAGTACTGGAAAATGGGATTACATTATTCGGTGGTTGCTTTTGACCGGCACAGATTCAATGAACCAAAGTGTATTTTTCTGTGGCATAACTCCTTGATTCTAACTCTCTTTTGGTTGGTGTCATACGTGCCATAGAGGAAGATGGTTGTCGTTTTTGGAGGTCAAACATCTCACCTCCAGACCATCTCTACAGGAGTGCCTTAGGGTAGTATCCTAGACCCAATCACTTTCACCTGCTTCATCAATGACCTTCCCTCCATCATTAGGTCAGAAATGGGGATGTTTGCCGATGACTACACAATATTCCTTACCACGCACAGTTCCTTAGATACTGAAACAGTCCATACTGAAATACACCACGAGAAGTTAAAATGCCCACTCTTGGATTGAGAAGTAGCAAGTAACATTCTCACCACAGAAATGCCAGGCAATGACCACTTTCAACAAGAGAGAATCTAACCAATTTCCCTTAACATTTAATGGCATTGCCATTGCTGAATCTGCACCATCAATGTCCCAGGGATTACCTTTCACCAGAAGCTCAACTTGACAAGCTATTATGAATTGTGGCTACAAAAGCAGATCAGAGGCTAGAAATTCATACAGTAAGTAACTCACCTCCTGACTCCCCACAGCTTGTGTGTCAAGTATGAATCAGAAGTTTGATAGAAAACTGCCCACTTGCCTCGATATGTGTAACTCGAACAACTCTCAAAAAGCATGATACCATCCAGGACAAAGCAGCCCACTTGACTGGCACCACATCCATAAACATTGACTCCCTTCCCCAACAATATTCAGCAATAACTGTGTGTATCAACTATTAAATGGACATGAAAATCCAATGAAACTTCTGTTAAGCATCTTCCAAACTCATAACCATTGCCATCTAGAATGACGTGGGGAGCAGGCACATGGGAAAACCATTATATACAAGCTCCCCTTCAAAAACCCCTGACAATCCTGTCTTGGAAATATATCACTATTCCTTCAGTGTTGCTTAGTTAACCCTCTTTCTAATTTCATTGTGGGTTTAACTACAGTGCATGAATTGAAAATGTTCGAGAAGGCAGGTCACATTCGCCTTCTCAAGGACAACTATGAATAAAAAAAAAACTAGGGATGGTCAATAAGTGTTGGCCCAGCCAGCCATTAATGCATCCTGTGAGTGAATTTCCAAAAAAGAAAATTGCTACTCTAGCAACACATTGTTAACATGAAGATCAATCACTGAAGTAGCCTACATATGAATACATGCAGATCAAACAGGACGCATAGAACTCTGGTTAGCTTATTCAAGGAACAGACTTCAGATCATGACTAATGGAGTCTATTTCAATGATATTAGTTAACCTTTCAAGTCCTAACTGCTTTACACACAAATTATAGTTGAGTAATTGCTGGAGAGTGAAAGGGAGTAAGGCAGAAAACTATTGGCTGCGGAGAAAAGAAATCATCCTATTTTTCAGGGCTAGATTTGAATCTAAGCTTCATACATGAAGAGCAGGGTCTAAGCCATTGATCTACCACATCCTAAATGAGTCTGTTAATCCTGTCCATATCTTTTATAAAGTCCATCTGTATCATAGCATATTTGGTGTAATACTTTAAAATAATAATGGCACCTTAGCCCATGCTCTGTTCATCTGTTAGCTGGTTCACAAGCACAAGGCTATTTAGTGGGCAGTTTTCTACGTCAGTTATACCAGACTCTAAACATTAACTCTGTTTCTCTTTCTACAGATGCTGCCAAATCTGCTGAGTTTCTCCAGTGTTCTGTTTTTTTTCAGACTTCCAGCATCTGCAATACTTTCCCTTTATTTATATGTAATGACTGACTTTGGAAACAAAAGCTAGCAAGTTCTAAAATTTCATAGCCTCAAGACAAATCACAAAGTCTTCACAAATGAGACAGATCACAGCAAGTTAGATGTTTCCAAGATAGACCAGCAGCTTTTAGCATTAACCATATCAGAGGCAATGAAGAAATTGTTGCAAAGTAACAGCTATAAATTTGTGCTTGTCATTTTTCCATTTAAAAAACAGTGTAAAAGGTTAATTATCCATTCAATTTCAGAAGGTCTGCAGGAAACCACTGCAGAATTAACAATAATGCTGTTCAAAGCACATTTGAAACAAGAATCAGGCATTTCTAAAACTTAGCCTTGTAAGTTATCCAATTTTTCAGCGCTCAGAAATTATTGTGCTAGTATATGTATATATTGCTTATTCATTAACAATTGAAAAAACATTCAAAGTACCTTTTTGAATCACCTATTCTAAAACTAATAACGAGGCAGTTGTTTGTCTTTGCACACTTGCATGAGATGTCATAGGAGAATTTGTTAATGGCCATTTTCCTACTGTTCGCCAGGCTGAAATCTGTTTGGAGGGATTCAGGCATGAAGGTACTGGAAAAATGGACATGGCTTTAGGAGGGAATCCTTTATTCAATGACTTGAAAGAGAACAGGAAGATGGAAATGGGCCAAAAGTTTGCAAGGACAGAGAGAGGTCCAGGATTGCTTTTTGACATGCAAAATAATGACATTTTTGGAGGAGAGAGGGACAGTACCTGAAAACAGAGAATGGTAAAACCATTGAGATAACAAGGTGCAGACCTGGATGAACACAACAGGCCAAGCAGCATCAGAAGAGCAGGAAAGCTGACGTTTTGGGCCTAGACCACCTTCAGAAATGGGGGAGGGGCGAAGGGGTTTCTGAAATAAATAGGGAGAAAGGGGGAGGAGGATAGAAGATGAATAGAGGAGAAGGTAGGTGGAGAGGAGACAGACAGGTCAAAGAGGGCAGAGATGGAGCCAGTAAAGGAGAGTGTAGGTGGGGATAGTATGGTCCAGGGAGGACAGACAGGTCAAGGAGATGGGATGAGGCTAGTAGGTAGGAGATGGGGGTGGGGATAGGTGGGAGGAAGGACAGGGAGGTGGGGACCAGCTGGGGTGGTTTTGGGATACGGTCGGAGGAGGGGAGATTTTGAATCTTGTGAAGTCCACATTTAGACCATTGGGCCACAGGGTTCCCAAGCAAAATATGAGGTGCTGTTCCTGCAACCTTCAGGTGGCATCATTGTGGCACTGCAGGAGGCCCAGGACGGACCTGTTGTCTGAGGAATGGGAGGGGGAGTTGAAATGGTTTGCAACTGGGAAGTGGAGTTGTTTAGTGCGAACCCAGCATAGGTGTTCCACAAAGCAGTCCCCAAGCTTCCGTTTGGTTTCCTCGTTATAGAGGAGGCCACAGCGGGAACAGCGGATACAGTATACCACATTAGCAGATGTGCAGGTGAACATCTGCTTGATGTGGAAAGTCTTCTTGGGGCCTGGGATGGAGGTGAGGGGGGGGGTGGGGGAGGTGTAGGAGCAGGTATATAGCACTTGCATGGACAAATGCTGGGTGTGGTGTGAGAAATATGAATCTTTAAGGCTAGGGCAGAATGGAAGTTTGGTCCAGCGAGCTCATAGTAAGGAAAAGAGCAGGAGAGACACCTAATCAAAATGGTCCCAATTTTTGTGCTGAAAACATTCATGTACATCTTGTAATGTTTGCTGGATGTTAGGAGGCTGAGGTGCAGGACAGAATAAAGAAAGGAATGCTAGGGAGATGATGAATATTAATATATTGTTACACATATTTATTAAAAGATAGTAAAATGTATACAAGTCACCAGAAGTACCATTTTAATTATGTAACTTATACAAAGAACTAAATCATGCAAAGTTAGAACAAATTCATTTCTTGTTCCATACATGGCTTCTTGATTTCTGAAGTGGCTATGGGATGCCCCTGCACTCTGCAGCTACCAAAGTATTCCTTAAGGATGTAACACCGAGGAGGCAACATGATGAAGCAGCCTCCACCGCCGCTGACTGGACACAGCACATCACCTCTGCCAAAGCTTCCTCATTGCAGCTGATCCTCTAGATGCTGCCGTAGCCAGCAGACTGTCCCAACTCTCAAGGACTAGGGTCCATCTCAACTTTCAAGAACTGATTGACTGATCAAATTAATTCCTGAGGACCAAGAGATATTATTCACGCTGCCACCGTTGCAAACACCAAGACATCAGAGGAAAAGAATGGACACCAATTCATCGATATTGGTACAGTTGTTCAAGCCACGACCAGCTACTCAACAGCTCCTCAATCTCTCTCCACCACTGTAGCCGCAGATAGAAAAAGATTAATTTGATTCAAAAGTCAAATAAAGAAATATAAAATAAATAAAAAGTAAAGATAGATGCAGTCAGTCATGCAAGAGGGAGCAATGGGCCAAAAACCCAAAACACCTGCAGCTTCTGTCATCTCCTTGCATTGTCAGAGATTCCTGGAATAATGAGCAGCTTGGGCAGATGACAGCAGGACTAATAATGCTCTCTCTGGTCTGGCCAGCTTTGTAATGAATGTTTATGCCAGTTAGCCAACATATCCCTTCAAGTCTGCATCCCTCAGACTTAAGGGAATGAAAATTAGGGTTTACAGGAATAAATGATCAGAGGAATAAATGACCTTAATTGGAGCTGTGGCATGAATGGGGAGTGTGAAGTTGTATTTGAGTGTCCCAGCATCTTGAGGAATATTGTATTGAATGGAAGAGAGTTGGCTTTGTTGAAAGTACAGTTGTTAATGATTAGATATTTTCCAGACCAGGAACAAGACAGAAGTCAAAAGAGAGCTGTTGGTATTGAGCAATTGAGGGAAGAGATTGGGGATTGTCTGTGATTCTTATGATGAAGTCAACAAGGCCACATGTGTTAGCAAGGTCAAAGAAGTAGATTGTGAATATGGATAAGAGGCTGATATGGAGGGAAAGTTTATTGAAGGATAGAAGAAACTTGAACTCAAGAAAGAGTGAGATGGATTGAAATCATCATAGGATTGAAAGTATTCAAAACCAATATTGAGGGAAGAAAGCAATGAATATGTTTGAGAGGGATAGTTATTAGAATATCAATTAATCTAATTAAAATTACTTTTACGATGCAAAGAAAGGAAATGTAAAATTCACACAACAGAACGGTGTTGCATGCTATCGTCAATATAATGCAATAATAACCAGAGCTGTTCAGGACTTGTTGAAAATGGGTAAAATCTCAAAAAAAAACCCTTTATTATTTGCAATTGTGTTCTGTCACCCTCAGATATTTAATATTGTGAATCATGATTTTTATATCTAATGATAGTGTCACTAGAAAGCATTGTAAGGGAAACTTATGATTCATAAATATTTTTGTAGCATTTAAAATTATTTAATCTAGATATTCACATATAAATGTTCACTTCTCCTTTTGAGGTAGATCAAGACATCATTTTCAGCATTTTAGTATCCCAGAACACAGCTCTTGTAGATGATCTCTGAATTTGTTAGAATAAAATGGACTGCAATTTAAGCACTTAGATAGCTGAACAAAAACAAAACCTGAGACTGGAAATAATGTGCAACAAGAAGCTACAATTTTCACAGTATTTGGATCTTAATTCTTTTTTAGCTATAATTTGTGACCTTTGTGGTAATTCAAAAGTCGATTTTAGCTTTCCTAGCTGTTCTCTGCTCGCACTAGCCTTTCATTTGTGCAGATGCAATTCAAAATATTAATTCCTCTGAAACTTCTCATTTTTGCAATCTACTTCAACTATTTCTAAAGAATGGTGTGCCACTGTTTTTTGCCTTGTGTCTGGCATAGTGAACCAGAGATATCCTTAATGAAAAGTTGATTTTGGGATAAGCTCCTGCATTTTATCAGTATTACAAAATGCAACTTAGCATAGGGAATAAGAAATGCTTTCTTTGGACTTGATTTAAAGTGCTAAATTTTAAAATTTGTCTATAGATAAAATCCATTTTCTTACATGACAAATTATATTAATGACAACTAGATTAGATGAACATGTTTCTTCTAGAACTCAAAGAAAATAAAAATTATCAGAATGTAGCCATATGCCACATGGGAGGCTTATTTCAATGAAACATCTGAAAAAAAAAAAGCACTTTGATTTCTGTCCAATACAATTGTCTATCAAAAATCAAAGAGCAAGACAGTCTGGCGAGAAAAGAATCAGAATAGTCAGGTAAGCTTGGAAAAATGGATTATGTGAATTGCATGGGCTGCAAAACAAAAACAAAGACCAAGATGATATAATAAAATAAAAAACAGAACCGAGGATGCTGGAAATCAGAAACAAACAGAAATTGCTGAAGAAACCAGTAGGTCTGGAGTTCTGAGGAAGGAACACTGGACCAAAAATCTCAGATGTTGAGTTACTCCAGCAATGTTTGTTTTTGTGACCCACAAAATTATCATAGACAAGTAAAGATGTTGAAATTTGAAAACTGCACTGTCCACTTACTTTGCCTGATTCAAACAGTGTGTAAATGACTTGTAATATTTACATTGCAGTCAGCAGAATTGTGCTGTCAATTGCTTTTGTGCGTCAAATAGCACTGAATTAATAAAATTTGTAGAAAAGTGCTGCACTAGCCAGACACTGGACCTTGTTGTTATATTTGATTTATTTTACCCTTTTTACAATCAGCTCTGGTTCCATGTTTCAGGCTTCTCTCAAGAATACTGGCAGTTGCATGATAGAAACATATCCTCAGTACACCTGCTTTTTAAACAAATGTAAGCAAAAGGGACATTGATTTCAGGGTGCAACACCCAGTTCCGAGGCTGACTGAATCAGGTCATGTTACAGGAATCCAGGGTTCTCCTTTCTTTTGCTTTTATGGGATGAGAGTGTTGTTGGCAAGGCCTGTATTTATTTCCCACCCCTATTTCTTGTCTGAACCCATCGGCTTGCTGGGCCATTCCAAAAGGAAATTCAGAGTCAGCCATGTTGCTGACGGTCTAGATCCACCCAGATCGCTTGATTACATCAGACTCTGTGTCCCTAAAGGACATTAGTTTCTAGATAATTTTTACCGCAATTGATAATGGTGGACATTGCCTCCATGACTGAAACCATCTATATATTCCAGAATTATTATTTGAATTTAAACTCCAGCAGCCAGCATTTGTTTGGGCTTACTAATCCACAGCACCACCACCCCACTTGTAAAAGAACAAGACAGCATAGATTTCAAGTGATCCGCCAAAGACGCAAAGGTGAAGTGAGAACAAGCTTTTTCACTCAACGAGCACTTATGGAATGTGTTGCCTGAAAGTGTGATGGAGGCAGGTTCAACTGAGATGTTCAAGAGAGCATTACACAGTTATTTGAAGAATAACATGCAAGAATATGGGGGACAAAGCAAGCAATTGGAATGAGTTAATAATGCCAACTCAACAAGCTCCCTCCATGCCATAACAGTAATTGATTCTGCTTTAACAATACCATTTTTTGCTTAAATCAGGCATTAGACTCTTTGTTAACAAGGGACATAAGGGGCTTCTTTATTTTAGAAACTGGCCCATCCTGAGTGAAGTAGGATAAGGTGGTGCCTTGCTGATGTACTGCCAATTAACTGGTAAGTGGAAAATTGTTTTGTTTCAATCAAGGGGCTCTTCAGCTGGTTCCACTGTATTCCAGATAGCTACTGTCAGCTGCAAATAGCTTCAATACCATTGACCTTTCAGCATTTACAAGATTTATTCTGGTAAGTGAGGCAACACTAAATTTCATTTGTCCATTGGAGGCACAGCAAGCAGCACCCACTCCAAGAATTTTGATGAAAACAAGGCAAAAATTCATGTAAACTGCAGGTCTTCTTTTTCATTTACTTTCTGTTTACATGTGATATAACAAACCCCAGGAGCAACTGGGACTTGAAATTGGGTCCTCTGGCCCAGAATTAGGGTCACTTCTATTACATCACAACAGAGACTCCCTAGTGATAACTTTTAAACATATTTTCTAATCAACCCACTTAGAGATGTTACTACTTACCTTTGGAGGGGTGGGGCTTGAACCAAGGCTTGCTGGTGCACGATGTAGGAACACTACCATTGCTCCCCAACCCATTGCAGATGGTCTTTTTCTTTCTTTTATATCCAGAAGTGTTCTTGCACACAATTGAATGGTTTTCTTCCCAACAAGAAATCACCTGTGGTACATTTGACCTATTTTCCACCATTAATAATTATTCGTGTCTCAAATTAATCATTTTATGCACAAAGCTTGCCAAAGGCAATATGATAGCTCCTAATAGTGAGAGAAGTAGGCAGAGAGGGAAGAGATTAAATCAAAATTGATTTGGAGAAGGAAATAAAGCATTCCATCCCCTGCGTGGCCATCTCCCTCTAAAAGCTTAGAGACTACAGGTAGATACTGCATGCCCCCCCCTCATCAAGGGCACCCTGTCATGTACATATCCATGGACAAGAGGGTAACCCTCTCCATGACCTACTGTCTGGACCTGTTAATGGCTAACTTGGCCAGGCATATGTCCAGGCCCACGAGGGTGCCTTCCAAATTGTGTGTCCCTCAACACTAAATGTCCAAAGACCAGAAACAAGGGGCTGAACTGCAACCAAAAGATTTTTCAGATAACTAAAAAAGGGTATAACTGCCCTCAACCAATATATGCATGATCCATGGACTCTGCTGCACCATGCAGATTTTTTTGGTTTTTTTATATCTAAAAATGCATTCATGCACAACTTTCATCCCACCACCAAACTATCCATGATAGTTTTCACCTAGAGTCCATCACCACTAAATCAACGACATTTCCAATTAATCAATTTGTCTGCAAAGCAGACCAGGGGTAGTGCAATATCACCAAAGGTGAGGGACAGGTGAAAGATGGCAGGAAATCAAAACACAATGTAGTTGCAGTGGGAGAAAAGATATTCCAACCCCACTGCTTTTTTTTCATAAAGTGTCCTCCATTGACATCCTCCGTATATAGAGATCATCAGTAAGGGCTTTAGCTTTTCACTCACATTGACAGCGACTGTGACTAGACCCATAGAACCAGAAATAGGTGGCTGAAGTGAAGATCACTTGATGCTAATCCACAAGTTTGGCACAGTGATCCAAACCCAGAGGTGTCAAAGTGAAGGTCAGTGGTACTAAGCCGCTGAGGATGATATCCTTTCTTACCATTCTCTGTAAAGAGTTTTGTTCAATAAACACTTACACTTCTGATATTGTCTGGGATAAATGAAACTGCATTGAAGTCAAGTGAGTCTTTTTTTTTTCTTGTTGATACCATCAGTACTTGCCAGAGGCTGAGTTGGCACATATGCCCTTTAGGACTTGACCAACTTGTTCAGATGTGATTGTTTTTGTTGTATAACAGTAATTTTTTTGCCACAAATGGTTAGTGTACAAGTTAAGGTCAAATGGGGTTAGGAGTAATATATTAGGTTGGCTGAAGGATTAGCTAACCAACAGACAGTGGAGAATTGGGAATCAATGAAACTTTTTCTATTTGGCAACCTTTAACTAGTGGAGTGCAACAGTGTCCTATCCTTGAACCCCAACCATATACAATCTATATTCGTAACTTGGATGCAAGGATGGAATATCATTGCCAAATTTATAGAAGACACTGACATAGATGGGACAGTAAGTTACAGTGAAAAAATGAGAAATTTACAAATAGGTTAGTCAAACGGATTACATTTAGCCGATAAAATGTAACACGGATAAGTGTTGTTATCTATTTTGGTCAGGAGAATAAAAAGACAAATTATCTAAATGGAATAAAAACTTCAAAAATGTTTCAGTGCAGAGGTACTTTGGTGTCCTCGCGCTTGAATTACAGAAGGTTAGCATGCAACAGCAGCAGAAATAAGGAGGCAAATTTTGGCATTTATTGTTAAACGAATAGTGTATAAACATTGGGGAGTGTTATTACAATATAAGGAGTATTTCGTGCAGTTTTGGTCCATTTATTTGAGGAGGAATATTGTTGTATTGTAGGCACTTTAGAGAAGAGTGACTAGATTAATTTCAGAGATGAAATGCTTGCCTTATGAAGAGAGATTGAGCAGTCTAGGCCTATACTTGCGAGAGTTTAGAAGAATGAGAAGATTTAATTTAGGTATACAAGATGCAAAAGGGGATTCACAAATTAGACAGAGTTGTTTCCCCTTGTGGGGAAATCTAGAATGATCTGTTAAATCTTTAGGTTGAGGGTGGCAGATATAAAACAGATGAGGAGGAAGTGCTTCTCAAAGGAATTCATGACCCCAGAATGTGTTGGAAGCCAGGTCACTGAGTATATTTAAAGGAGGTGATTGACAGATTGTGTGTTTAATCTTTATTCCCGAACAGGATGAGGGTGTCACTGGCTAGGCAGCATTTAGGGTCCATCCTTAATTGCCCAGTTCAGAGTCAACCACATTGCTGTGAATCTGGAGTCACATGTCGGCCAGACCAGTAAGGATGGCACATTCCTTTCCTAAAAGGACATTAGCGAACCAGATGTGTTTTTCCAACAATCAATGTATTCACAGTCATCATTAGATTCTTAATTCCAGATATTTATTGAATTCAAATTCCACCATTCCTGCTCCTATGATGCTGCTTGACCTGCTGTGTTCATCCAGCCCCATGCTTGTTATCTCCACCATCTGCCATGATGGGATTCAAGCCTGGGTCCCCAGAACGTTATCTGGGTCTCTGGGTTAACAGTCCAGTGATAACACCACTAGGCTATCTCCTCCACTGTAATCAGTAATGGGTTAAGGGCTATAAGGAATAGGCAGGAAAGTGGAGTTGAGGTCAAGAGGAGATCAGCCATGATTATATTAAATGGCAGATGAGGTCTATGGGGCTTACTTGCTTAATCCTGCTCCTAGTTCTCATGCTGTTATGCAATGGGTCAGAGGGGCAAATGATTATGTTACATTGGTTCCATACATTCTACACAGTAGGATGAGTGGAGGCAATGAATCCTTTTCTGTACCAGCTCCCTAAGGTCTTTGTAATTATGCCTGACCAAGTGTATTTGTGTTTATTGCGATCATGAAATAAATCTTTTTGTTAACCCTCTCTCGTAGAGGTTCCCCCAACTATTCTAATCAATAAACAGGCAGGACAAAGCAAAGACAAAGAAGGATTGGTGACAGCAACAGTTAAATAGCACTTACCCACCATAATCCTGGTAGATGTGACAAACAGCACAAGCACCAGGAGTGGTCATCTGGGAAAATGTCACAGTTGCTCGGTCCCAGCTGATAGTAATATTGGATAAGTTAGATCTTAGTGAAGCCTGGCTTGACAGTCTATAAGTTTACTTTTGCTTACTGAGAAAGTCAGTCATTGAACATATTCACATTGCATTGCCAATGCACTTTTATAAAAAGAACAAAAGTTTAATATATTAAAGAAATTTACAAAAGTATGTTCATGATAGGTTGTGGTGACAGAAGAGAGTGTTGTCATTCAAAGGGACCAAAATTGATAAGTAAAAATGTTGGATAGACAGTTGATATTTAAAGATGAAAAGGCACAGGGAGCAGATGAAATGCATTCAAGTATATAGAAGGTGTGTAGAAATTGCAGGGGCAATTCAGTCTTCATTACACTCAGAGGAAGGTCAGAGATTCAAAAAAGGTTGTAAGCAAAACCCCACCAGTAACACAGCAGTCAGTTTAACTTCAATGGTAGAAGAGATTCTAAAAACATTCATTCAGGTTTGAATTAATAGCCGAATGGGGGAAAAAAGTATGGGTTGTTTCTGAAGAGTCAGCACGGAATCCATTCAGGTTTGAATTAATGGTCAAATAAAAAAAAAAAAAAAAAAAAAAAAAAAAAGAGTGGTTTGTTTCTGAAGAGTCAGCATAGATTCCTGAAAGGGAAATCAAGTTTAACTGATTGCTGGAACTTTTTGAAGAGAATTAATGAGTGTAAAACTGTAGCATAATGCACATGGACTTTGATAATTCATTTGACAATGTGCCACATAACAGACTTGTTAACAACATTCATACTGTCCCTTTTCTTCCGTAAGTTGTAAAGTGGATGCAAAACTGGCTGAGTGATAGAAAACAGGTATTAATGGTCAATGAATACTTTTCAGGCTGGAGGAAGGTTTGTAGTAAAAATCCTGAGGTCAGCATTCAGACCCTTGCTTTTCTTCGTAATATTAATAATCTGGATCTTACTATGCAGGAGAAAATTTTAAGTTTACAAATTACAATAAACTTGGAAGTGTTGCAAACTGTGGGAAGGACTGTGTAAAGCCCTGAAACCAAAATGAGGAGTTGGTAGCTTGAGCATATAGGTGACAGACGAAGGTTAATGTGGAGAATTGTAGAACAATGCATATGGTTGGAAGAAGTTGGACATTCAATATAAAATAGGGAGTACAATAACTTAGGAGTGAAGAAATGTGCACAAATTACTGTAGGTGGCAGGATCGGTCCAGAGCAGTTAATAAGGGCATGGAATACAAAAGCAAGGAGGCAGTACTGAACTTTAGAAGACATTTGTTAGTCCTTAGTTGGGAGGCCATGTACAGGTCTGGGCACTGCACTGTATGAAAGATATGGACACATTGCAGAGGAAGTTTGCAAGAATAGTTCTCAGGGATAAGAAACTTCAGTTATGAGGATAGATTAGAGCAGTTGGAACTATTATTCTCAGAGAGAAGGCAGCTAAGAGGAAATCTGATAAAAATTTGCAAGGAAAATGTTGTGAGTGTAAATCAAAGGATGATTCCTGATTGAAACTGTTACTATTCTTCAAGTCAGAATGTTTCAGTAAAATTTTCTCCCATGCATTATTAATATTGCTTGCAATCCAATCCCCAGAAACTCAGCATGCCTTTATCCAGTCAACTGTTTTGTTTTAAAAGTGCTTCATTAGAAGAGGCAAAGAATCTCTTTGTGGTTGTGTTGAGGCTATTTCAAGCTAGAATCCATCATTGCAGTTTAATATTAGTTGTTGACCTCACTCAATGTCTCTGAGCTGCATTGGCAAAGGAAGTTCACATTACTTACATACCTCAGTGCCCTGGATATCCTTGGTATCAGCACACAGTAGATGAAGCCTATGAAAGCAACAAGGCAGACTAGCTTTCCCTCCTTTAGGGAAAATCCAGAGAACCACAAGCCAGTGATGCAGTCAATAAACCAGTAGCCAGCTTTTCACTAAGATCAGGACCATCTCACTGTAACAACCATTCCCTGTTCACCCCCACTTCCAACCCAACCCTTCAACTTGGAGGCTATCACCAGAACAGCAGTCAGTGGAGACCTAGGAGCACAGACAAACGCAGGATAGAGGCAGATAATTCTCAGAGAGGAAATTTAGGTGGGGTTCACAGGGTAGGGAAAAGTAGTGGGTGCATTTTCATTGGACACACCACTAGCCAATATCAGATCCTGCAATCAGGCACTGATTGCTTTTAAATGAAATACACCTCCACACCAATCCCCAATTCCTGCAAGATAATATGCAGCATGTGGAGATTTTCTGTTGCACCTCCTTTGTCAAAACAAACCTACTTGAAGCCGCTTTAATTCCAGTGCTGGCTCAATGAATCCCCTAAGTTGTATGAGATTTTCACTTAACAGTCTCAATTATCAGTGGCATGTATCACCCTAGACTTAATCATGTATGGGTAAGAATATAACTGGGCACTCAGTCATCACAATCACACTTGATTAAGTGGATTTCCCACTTCTAAGCACGCCATTAAGAACAACAAAAGATTCTACCAAATGAAGTGAAGTATCTTTTTTGCTGAGGAAGAATGATGCATTGTATAAATGAGCTCTGGTATATGTTGACCTCGCTGTTTATTTTATATAGTTAAGTGTGTCATTTGGCCATGTTGACAGGGTGATTGGTATGGATTGAAAAGGGATAAATACAACCAGCTTCATATGATGTTACTTTCATGTATATTTGATGTACTTCAATTGAAGTGCATGCATTGAATATCATGGTCAAATGTCGAATTAGTAGGACAGCTGTGAGTGAACTTCTATTTACTGTATTCAGACTGGTCTGCGGAGTATATTGTATTCATATTGGATTGTCTAACATGAGGTCAATAAAGACCATATACAATCCCTTTAACGTTTGCTCCTCATTCTAATGGATTTATGTTTTTTCTTTTCAGTAACTCTTGCTTTGCAAGAGATTTCTAAATGGAATCTTTACATGATTGAAATATCAAAGGTATTGGTTCATATTTTTCTAACTGTGCATGGATATGTTTAAAATACAGATATCTAGATTTTCTTTATATTATACTTTACATTCTAATGGACATTGACAGTGGAGGATGGACTCACATTAGTTTCAAAGCAGTGTAATTTTCTCTTGAATATAAATCACCCAGAATTAATATAAGTTTTAGCTTTCTCTTGGATTTGAGTGCCATGAATCAAAAGAACTTCAAAAATATACCTTACAACAGACTTAAGGCTACACTATATCTTAAAAATGATAAAGTCTTGGTACCACTATATCACTCCCAGGACATTCATAATAATGATTCAGTTCAATAGATACTTTCAATAGAAACACTAAAGCACTTTGTTGAAAAGAAAATTAAAACAACAGGTGATACAGTATGGAGCATCTGTTGAAAGAACAAAATGTCCAACTTCCTGGCCAATGTCAACTTTGACTTTTTTGACACTCTCTCAGTGTATTACCATCTGTGCTCAGGAGAGTGGAGTTAAGGTTGTTTTAGTAATATGCTTGTAAAAGACACATGTCCAGAGTGTGAAGGATCATATTGATGCTGGGGCGCTGAGAGTGCTGATGCAGTAAGTAAGCAAGGGAGCCAGTAACTGCGTGGAACCAGCAGTGCCTGGTGCAACAAGGTTGAGAACCAATTGAAGATTAGATGGATGCAGGCACCAGGATCCAACTCAGAGATGTGAGGAAGAAAAATATATGAACTCAAAAAAGCATGTTAATTCAGGTTAAAGTGTAGCTTGGAATGTTAAACATCATGACACATGGGGGTGAGCAGAAACATATCTGAAAAGTATTTACACAGAGCAGTTACTATCATTAACAAAGTAACTTACTCAGTATTGTTGTGAAGTGTACCTCACAAGATATCAAGAAAAGAGTGATAAAATATGAAGATCCAAAATATCTTAATGAGCCTTCACAGATGAACACAATACCTGATACATATCTATCATCATATAGTATAACAAATTAGTTGGAAAGTAGCGTGTGACTTTGCCACTTGAACAATCTTAAAAAGACACTCAGGACATGATAACATGTAACTGAATAAAGAAAACCAGAAATAATGGAAGTGTCTGGCACTACAAAGTCTTAATTCCTTCTGAGGAGGTCCACCCGAATACAATCCGAAGAGGGCCATCAAGATATTCTCATAGTTAATTTTTCTGCTTAGAATGCCCAACACTTCACATAGACATGGGAAGTGAACAATTTAATGGATAAACAGACTGAGGGTGTTCCTATGGTGGATTATTTAGATATTTCTGCTTTGATAGTCTGTGGGGGAAAAAAAATCAAGTGACATGTTCTTCAGTGGGTTAGTATCTTGAAGAGGAAAAATTAGACAATGAGGAGAAAATGTATAATGGGGGCAGCTGAAGACGTAACACTGCTTTTTGGACATTAAGTGTATTTTGTGCCCTTAAGCTGTGACCTCGTTGAGCACAGAAGACTGTTGTCCGAGCAGAAACATTCACAGTTATCACTGGTGACCACACAAAATGGGTATATAGAAATAATCTAGCTGGATCTCCACAATGATAAATTGTCATCCATATTCTAGTCTATCATGGAATGCATGACAAAATTTTATTCATATGTAAGTTATGTGTTACAGAGAAGGCTCTGACATAGTTTACAAATGAAAGCAAAGTCTAATGGATGCTGAAGATTTAAGCTAAAACATAAAGTGCCAGAGAAAATCAGTAGAGGAGAGAAATCAGTTCTGAAGAAGAGTCATATCGGATGAAAAACATTCCCTCTATTTCTCTCTCCATACAAACTACCAGACCTGCTGAGTTTCTCCAGTACTTTCTGTTTTTAATCTCACATGAGCGCTATGACAGGTAATATGGAAATCTTCAGCAAATCTAAAGTAAACTCTATGGCTAGCTGCAGCATAGTCCATAATTGGGTTGAGAGAACTCTGAGGAAAGAATTTGTGAGCTTGATTGCTATACAGACTTCTATCTTTCTTGTGGGAAGGGTTGGAAAAGGCTGCATTTCCCAAAACCAATGTTATAAGATGGTTCTACTATCTTGGTCCAATTTTTCTCGCACAATTTCAAGATCAGTCTAGTTTCTCTGAATGTCTACACTAGTTTGCATAATTTTCAAAATGGTGGCTATTTATAAAAAATATAATGAAATGCAGAGAGGTAATACGATCCCAATTGCATCACTATAAGTAATACTTGAGGTTTATATTGACAGTAAGTCCCTAAAGTGGTATTGTTCCCTTGGCAATATTTGACCTGCAGAGCTTTTAGTGTATCAGAAAGTTGGCATCAATATTCAGATCTGGCACTAGTTTCCAAATCTGACAACGATCCTGTGAACTAACATTATTCCCCAAAACTGGCATCATTTACCCAGATGGACATGAAAAATATTTAAAAAGAAATATAATAAAAGAAAAGCTCCATTGATGTGCTTCATCTTTTCAATGTAAAGAAGGAGGCCATGAATGCACATTCATATTTCTCATTAAATGTTAAGTGACTAGTCCTGTCTGAGAACAGTACAACGTCTGACATGGTATTTATTTCACAGTAATATATTAATGCAGATATGACAGATGCCACTGGTTCCTTTTTTTCTGAGTTGTATCCTTTACTCCCTTCACATTTTTTTTTACTTTCTCTTGTCACTCATTCCTGAGTTAGGGGCCAAGTTTGGTCTGGAGACCCATGAGCAAGGCACCAGTTTTGTCAGATGACCATGTGAAATCCATGGCACCTAAAAATAACTAGAAGTAAATTAAAATGAAAGCAGAGAAAGAAAAAAAGAAGTTCTGCATTCCCAGGACCGTACAGCATCAGCACAGCTGTTCCCATCAAATATTTTAAGTCTGGCACTCATTAATTATTCAACACAAGCTTCCTCTTGCACAGTCGGAGCTGGCAAGCTGTGATTGAGATTTCCTGTGATGGTACAGAAACATAAATGGTGGCACTATGAATATTTTAAGTTCCTTTATTTCTTCCCCCTGCTAACCAAAAAGTTGAAATAATCCCACAATCTTTAGATATAGAAAAATCATACTCCTTGAGAAAATAGAATTATGATCTTCTCTTATATGGAAACACAAGTACAGTAGGTATTTATAGATTTACAATTTCTTCTATGCTTCTGGATTGCAGTATTAATAAGGGAATGGTGGAAGACAGAAAACTGGAAAGTCACTATTGACTCGAGGCCAAATCGTAATCACAGGGGAAAGATTAGTTGCAAAAATGATTGTTCCTATCTACAATAGATGCCTGCGGAACAAGCAACTGTGGGAATAACTGCACTGCTGCATAAAAAAATTGGCAAATATGGAAAGTGAGTATAATTTTATTATAAAGGAGTCATGAATCACAAGACTGCAAATATTTGAACAACGGCACTTTGCATTGTATCAACGTCAAGTATTCATTATCTTTCATTTTGTTGCTTACATTATGTATGATGAAAAAATGTTTAGATCCAAAATACATCCATTGGTGAGATCACTTTGTAAAGAAACCTCAGCAGGTTGTGTAAAATGGATGTGCATTAGATCCTGTAAAATTTATGGGAGTTTGGATCTGGAATTTGCTACAGAATGCTAACAAAGTGATGGGAAATGGAATATTTGGGTTTGCTTCTGCTGGCCCTTGCCAACCTCAATTCCTTTTCTCCAACTTCTCTCTCCTGGGAGAACTGCCGGATGCACTTTTCCCATTTGCTGTAAGTAAACTCCAACGAGGGTTTCAAATCCTATGATAATTTTCTATATACTTTCTGTCCTTTGTCGTCTGATGTTTCACAATGTAAAGCTTTTATTGAATGATTCAAATGCGGAAAATATATAAAATGATCATTTTGAAATGAAAATCAATGGACAATCTGCATTCAAAGCCTTTCTCATATAAACTGAAAAGATTCCCATTATTCCTATTCAGTGTTACCAAATGTACCATTAATAACATAGAGACCAAGAAGCAGGTGTCTGCAAATTCTTTTTCACAGCAGGCTTGTTTTTACACTTGTGAAGATGGCAGATTTTTTTTTTATTTTCTTATTCTTTCGCAGGATGTAGGCATTACTGGCTAGGCTAACATTTGCTGCCGTCACTAATTGCCTAGGGTGAGATTGTGGTGAGCTACTTTCTCGAACAGCTGCAGGCCTTGGGGTGTCGGCAAACCCACTGTGCTGTTAGGAAAAGAGTTCCAAGGTTTTCACCCAGGGAAAGCAAAGGAAAATTGATATAAGGCTAAATCGTATCAGAAATCAGCTACAGGTCAGTTTTGTCAAGCTTTATTAAAGGTTTTTCTCCATGAGAGCTAGCATGTTTTTCCCGTTCCATCAACCCAAACTTACCTCACCAACTCGGTTTCATGCCTCTATGGCACCCTCCTTGTTGATGCTAACCCGGTTTTCCTGCATACCATATTCAGGAATAGTCACCACTGCTGGGATATCTAGGTTCCTGGTCCCATGTTTAAAAGGCAGTTGTGCACCTAATCAAGTGCTGCCAGCCTGGACCAAGGTTGTTACTTGGGACAGTGCAGTCTCTACAGTGAGGAGAAGCACTTAACAGTATAGGAAGAAGGTCAATGGTTTGCCGCTGTTACCTCACAGTCACTCCATCTCTGCCACTGCAACAACCTTCCACTAATGCCCATACTCTGCAATGCTCGTCATTGAACGTAGTGTCTTCCCTTACTTGCTCCCACATCCCCCAAATGCCACACTACTAACCCTGCACCCAAATGCACTGCCTACTCACCCAGTGGAGCCACATCACCATATTTCTCCCACTAACAGATGCGCCACCTGCTTTTGCCTTACTCAACCCTTGCTTTCTCTCATTTCAAGACAAAACGACCCATAATGAGGCCGAAAGGACCAGGACAGGTGATAAGGTCCAAATATTTATCTGCACAGTATGAGAGAGGGTTTTGTCCCTGGTCAGTGAAGATTGGGACCGCTCCTTTAGAGACGCCAAAACCTCTATGGTCCAATAACCAAGTGAGGAATATTGTTCACTGCTATGCTACTCTCCCAATACCCCCCACTGAGAATTGTTACAGCGGGAGAATGGCCAAACCTCTCTGATAATTAAAAACAAAACACAAGCCCCAATCTGCTATGATGGGATTAGAGGTTCCCTTCTAATAATTACCCCAAAAACGACTAGAGAAACCCACTTTTCTCCTCATAAGCTGTTAAGAGTGGTTAAAAGAAAGAAAATCCCTGATCCGCTTTATAAATAACAAAAAACAATTTGTTAATTTGTTCAGTGTTAGGGTTAGATAAATAGAGTTACTAATAAGGCAAATAATTCCCCCCTAGATTACTAACTACTCCCTAGCAGGCCTAAATTCTACTGGAATGCCATTCAAATAACGACAAATCCCATTTACATAAACCCAATTAATAAGACAACAATAAATTAAAACAATCTCCTCAGTTTTGCATAGGCTGTGTCTTCTGGAACCCTTTGCCTTCTGTTCACCTCACACCACAAGTCCTTTTCTTCCACTGATTCTACTGTCAGGGATGTTTTCTCTGTGAAGACATGCCATTACATCTTTTATCAATAAGGTGGTGCTTTCTCAGAGTTTACCAATTTCTCGTGAGAGCGCGGGGCTTATTTCTCAGATGGTAGTCATGTTCTCCCCTCAGGTGGCAATTGGCTCTCTCCAATTTTCCAAATGTCCTCATCTTTATATACCCCCTGCCCCGATGACACACCAATTTCTTATAATATGATTGGTTTCAGGTTGCCAAAACCATCAGTTTTAAATTCAATTGGTTTTCGGTAGCTCAGGGCCTGGTTCAAATTGATTGACTAAAATTCATAACAGTTGTCTTGGTAAAAAAAATGCTGCTTATCCTTTCAATATAAATATTTCAATTTTGTACTGGCATCCTCCAGCTGCTGCTCACGGACATACATTTTAAAAATCTCTAAGCACAGAAAAAACACCATCTTTTAAAGGTATGTGCACTGCTTTTCCCCACTATCATTTTTACTGACAAATTCTAACTTCCTTCCTTCCAATTCATGAATACTGTACGCAGCTTTGTAACAGAATGTATTTTTAGCAATCCACAACTTCCACACCTCGAGATGTTATCTATGTTTATGTCCTGCAGAGATACATGTCCACCATTCTACGGTCAAGATAGTGGCCCAACAAGACATGCCCTCTTCCACTCAGATGGGAGAACTGAGACCTCAAAAGAATCACCAGAAGATTGCCTCTTACACCCTCCACCAGCTCAGTGATTGAGCTAAACAGGAAGGCAAAATAGGAGTCCTGCAGTCCTTTATGGTCTAGAGGAGGAGCCAAAGCACAAAACGGCTAAAAAAGGCAGAGAAATTGTGAGCATCCAGATAAGCCCAAAGTGAGTGAGTGCTAAGAAAGCAAGTGAACAGCCTTGAAATGTGTTCTACAGAAAAGTCACATTGAACTTGAAACATTAATTCTATCTCTATCTGTCTTTCTCTCTTTCTCTCTCTCTCTCTCTCTCTCTCTACAGATGGTGCCAAACCTGCTGAGTTTCACCAACATTCTCTGAAATGCAACTTTGTCTGGTCCATGAGCTAAGTGCACACAAAGCGTCCTGGCATCAACATTCCACTAAGAAGTGCCAGTGTGTTCCAAAGTGCAGTAATGGAGTAAACAAACGTATTGTAGCTGGAGATAACAAGGTGTAGAACTGGATGAACACAGCAGGCCAAGCAGCATCAGAGGAGCAGGAAGCTTGACACTTCAGGCCTAGACAAGAAACGTCAGCCTTCCTGCTCCTCTGATGCTGCTTGGCCTGCTGTGTTCATCCAGCTATACACCTTGTTATCTCAGATTCTCCAGCATCTGCAGTTCCTACTATCTCTGAAATAATATTGTAGCTGGATCAGAGGTGTGCTGCCTCTGGAGGTGAGGGGATTGAGGCTGCAATATTTCAGGTGCCAACATCTCTAGACAGGGTAGGGATGTGTGCGAAGACTACCCATGGAGTGTGCCCTGAGATGTTAGTGGCAGGCTTCCAAGATAGAGGATGGAGGAGCAAGCTGGAGGTGCTAGGTACCTGCTCTGACGTTCATGTTGGGAATTCTCAGTATCTAATTTCTATATGGCGAGGGGGACAGTTGGAGGCTACATATTGATCAGGTGAAATTATTAGTAATGAGGGTGATAATTAGTGATAACCTTTGTTAATAGTCCTCTAGCAGCTCACTAGTGAGAATCTTATTTCGATATCCTGAACTTGGTTGGAAAACACATCTTGATGTTCCCAGCATGGATGAGGGCCTCACTCAACTTCTTGTGATTCTCCTAAATTTCTCACAATAGCTTACATTGTTCAGGGTCTGGGAAGATTCCACCCTTAGTTCGAAGTCAGAATGGTGTGTGGCTTGGAGGGAATATGCAGCTGGTGCTGTTTTCATGCATCTGTTGCCTTTGTCCTTCTCGGTGGTGAAGGTCACATGTTTGAATGGGGCTGTTTCTTTATTGGCTGAGAGCTGAAATATAAGTGCGGAGTTTATGCTAGAACTGCTAGAAAATGGTTTAGGCCACTGCAAGAGTACTCATACGTTTGACTCCCCCACCATGACAGGAAAGACAAGGGTACACTGGTGAGGGCACAGCATATTCATAAGGATTTTGCTGCCAGTGGGGAATCCTAGTTTTGAGGAATGATTCAGTGGGTTAGATATTTTTCTTTTGAACAAAGAAGGCTGGGGAGAGTTTTAATTGAAGTACATGAAAGTCTGAGTTGCCTCGTTATAGTGAAGAGGAAGGGCCTGTTTCCTTTAACAGAGAGGTTAATTACATGGACTTATTAGTAATTAATGAAAGGATTAACAGAGAGCTGAGGAGCAATTTCACCCAGAAGTGCTGCTGGGCATCTTGAACCCACTGCCTGAATGGGTGCGAGATCCACCAAGTCTTCCTTGCATTTGGAAATATTTAGATCTGGATTCAGCTGTTGTAACCCACTGACAACAAGCTGCAATGTGAGATAGACTGGATTATTCTATTTGACTGCATGGATGCAATAGGCTGAATTGACCTCCATGTGTACCTTATATTTGTCTAAATATCCTCAAACCTGCCTGCATTTCGTGTGTTTTCATTGATAAGTCATAGGGAAGGTGGCAACAATTCTGAAAAACATAGATCATGCTAACATACCTTTGGAAGGTTAAAATATGTTAACCTCCTCCTCTGTCCATCTCTCCATTCTAACCTGAACATTTAGTTGGAGACAAAAAAATTGCAGTTTCTGGAAGCCGAGGTAGACAAACAGGAGGCTGAGAAAACACAGCAAGCCAGGCAACATCTGGAGAAGGAGAAGTCAACACCCCGAAATGTTGACTTCTCCTCCTCCAGATCCTCCTCCTGGCTTGCTGTGTTTTTCCAGCCTCCTGTTTGTCTAACCCAAACATTTACCTGCTGCATAGTCTATCTTCAGCCAAAGCCTTCAACAAGACAGCAGGCTAATTTCTTTGATAACTCTGCCCCTACTGCTGATTTTCTGTCAATGGTCCTGATGTAACACTACCAACAAGTTTCAACCTTGTAGATGCAGGATCCCTCTTAGATGCAAGAATTGAGATGAGAAAATGTCTGATATGTGTGATGATCCCCAAATCGAGATACAAAGGAGCAGGCGGAAGTATTATCTTGTTGGATCACCACCACTATGAAGGGAACGACAGTCAATACTCTATCAGCAGCATGATGATCGATTTGTATGGTTTACTGGGAAATTCTGATTTTACACTCAGTCTATCAGCAAATCTTAGAATTCAATACGTTTTGTTTATAAATTTATAAAATTGTCTCTCCATTTTTAGATGCACTCACTGAATTACAATTACATATTTTACTTCCAGGTTTTGCTGATGTTACAATTAGGTGGGGAGAAACAGAATGGTTCTCTTCCTTTCTCAATTCTTATTCAGCTCCATCATTTTTTAAATTTTAGTTAGTGTTAACTGATTAAATGCTGACTGTAAAGGATGGACACAAACCTTGAGATTTTGTTTTAACTGAGAAGAAGGTTATGTTTGTTACATTTAACCTTAAACAGGCACAAGCATTTGAAGCTCACGGACACACATGTATCAATAAGTTATAGAGTAGCAGAATAGATGAAACAAGCTTTCTGAAATCCAATAAAAGGTAAATGCACACTAGCTTGTGTAAGTAAATCACTTGAATGATTTCTGATTGGCTTGGTTATTGCTGAAGATTTGGTGTCAATGTGATTTGAAGTTGTTGATATTTAATTTATCTTTACTTCCAGAAACAGCAGCTGATTTTTTATTTATTCTAAAACTCTGTCTGCTGTATGCAAGTGGCCAAAGAGGACGTGAGATTACAAGATGAATAGAGAGAGAATGAGACCACTCACATGGAGAATTTATGTTTTCTGACTTAGTCACAGAATTATGCAGTCATAGTGCTATACAGCATGAAAACAGACCTTTTGGTCCAACTCATCCATGACTATTAGCTATCCCAAATTAATCTAGTCCCATTTACCAGCATTTGGCCCATATCCTTCTCAACCCTTCCTATTCATATACCCATCCAGATGACTTTTAAATGTTGTAATTGTACCGGCTTCCACCACTTCCTCTGACAGCTCATTCCATACACGCAGCACCCTCTGTGTGAAAAGGTTGCCCATTAGGTCCCTTTTAAATCTTTGCCCTCTCATCTTAAACTTACGGCCTCTAATTTTAGACTCCCCATCATGGGAAAAGGGCTGTTGCTATTTACCCTATCCATGCCCCTCATGATTTTACAAACCTCAATAAGGTCTTACGTCGGCCTCCGACACTCCAGGGAAAATAGCCCCACCCCATTCAGCCTCTTCCTAAAGCTCAAGCTCTCCTACCATGGCAACATCCTTGGAAATCTTTTCTGAACCATGTCAAGCCTCACAAAATCCTTCCTATGGCAGGGAGGTCAGAATAGCACGTAGTATTCCAAAAGTGGCCTCACCAATGTCCTGTACAGTCGCAATATGATCTCTCAACTCCTACACTCAATGCACTGACCAATAAAGGCAAGCTTACCAAACACCTTCTACACTATCCTGTCAAACTGGGGCTCCACTTTTAAGGAACTATGAACCTGCACTCCAAGGTCTCTGTTCAGCAACACTCCTCAGGACCTTACTGTTAAGTATATAAGTCCTGCACTGATTTGCCTTTCTAAAATGCAGCACTTCACACTTATTTAAATTAAAGTCCATCTGCCACTTTTCGGCCCATTGGTCCATCTGATCAAGGTCCTGTTGTCCTCTGAAGTAACCTTCTTTGCCGTCCAATATGCCTCCAACTTTGATGTAATCTACAAATTTACTAATCATACCTCCTCTGTTCACATACAAATCATTTATATAAATAATGAAAAGCAGGAACCCAGCACCGATCCTTGTGGCATCCCGCTGGTCACGGGCCTCCAGTCTGAAAAGCAACCCTCCATCACTACCCTCTGTCTTCTACCATCAAGCCATTTCTGTGTCCAAATGGCTAGCTCTCCCTGTATTCTATGTGCTCTAACCTTGCTAACCAGTCTACCATGCGGAAATTGTTGAATGCCTTACTGAAGTCCATATAGATCATAGTCTATAGCTCTGCCCTCATCAATCCTCTTTGTCGCCTCTTTAAAAAACTCAATCAGGTTGGTGAGACATGATTTTTCACACACAAAACCATGTTGACTCTTCTTAATCAGTCCTTGCTTTTCCAAATGCATTTAGGTCCTGTCCCCCAGAATTCCCTCCAACAACTTCCTCACTACTCATATCAGGCTCACCGGAATAGGAAAGATGCTATAGGATCACTATTATACGAAAAATGTTGTTAAACTTGAAAGGGTTCAGAAAAGGTTTACAAGGGTGTTGTCATGACTGGAGGGTTTCAGCTATATTGGGAGGCTGAATAGGCTGGGTCTTATTTTCCCGAAATGTTGGAGGGCAAGGGGTGACATAATACAGGTTTGTAAAATCATGAGGGCCATGGATGGAGTGAAGAGCCATGGTCTTTTACCAAGGGTAGGGGAGTCCAAAACTTTAAGTGTAGGTTTAAGGTGAGAAGGGAAAGATTTAAAAGGTACCTCACGGGCAACGTTTTCAGGCAGAGGATGGTATGTGTATGCAACAAGCTGCCAGAGTAAGTGGTGGAGGCAGGTACAATTATAATATTTAAAAGGCATCTGGATCTGTATATGAATAGGAATGGTTTAGACGGATATGGGCTAAATTATGGCAAAAGGGACTAGATCAGTTTAGGACATCTAGTCAGAACAGATAAGTTGGACCAAAGGGTCTGTTTCTGTGTTGTATGATTCTATGACTCTAGGTGTTCTTCAAATGAGTCACTGGACATATGGCGAACTCAAATTCCTCTCTAATCACTTTGACTAGCTCCTGTAGAGCACTTAGCTCCATTTTTAATGGCTATGGAATTTGTTTTAAAAAATGCAAATATCTAGCATCTTAGAAACTGCAGTGTCAAGACATTTGATTGCTGATACTCTCTTTTAAACCTTCTTTTTTCAAATATGTAAAGTCATTTTCAAAATACAGCATTGCTTTATATCAAACGAAAACCCAAAAGAACTGTGGATGCTGTAAATCAGAAACAAAAACAAAAGTTGCTGGAAAATCTCAGCGGCTCTGGCAACATCTGTGGAGAGAAATCAGAGTTAAAGTTTCAGGTCGAGCGCCCTTCCTCAGAAGTTAATTCTGAGTTGACCCAAAACGTTAACTCTGATTTCTCTTCACGGATGCTGCCAGACCTGCTGAGCTTTTCCAGCAATTTCTGTTTTTGTATTGCTTTATATCACTTAGATTCACCTTCTCTTGTTTATATAGAACAGAAATATGAATTTTCAAACACAGTCAAGACATCTAGGTTTGAAGGGCAGTGAGGCGAAGTCAAAAGCTAAAAAGGAACCCTAGAAATTCATGGTCAATAAGCAAGAAACAAAGTCATTACACTAAATTAATAGACTGAAAAGCTGAGAACCAGTATAGAAGATTTAATGATTGTGTCTGGAGTGTAGAACTAGGGTATAATTCTGAGCCACTTAAGAGATGACAGCACACAAAGTGACACTGTGGGGATTCTAGCAGTAAATAAGTCATTGCAACTCTCCATTTAAAAGTCAGATTCACATGCATCCTTCCTATTTCAAGGCATCTCTGTTTTTATTCTTATCTCCCACCTGTTCACAGTTAGACAGGGATTAAAAGCTTTTGAACACAATGGGTATGAGGTGCTTGTCAATGACCAACATGAACTAAAGAATTAACATACTGTTTAATTTCTGGGGAAAGCAATTCCATTTATGATATTAACTACCTTTCATCTGGGTGCTATTTTTAAATCTGGTAACAATGCAGTCTGATTAAGAGCATTCCAAATACCTTTCATATGAATAACATTGGTAAAATAATTCTGAGATGTGACAGGTTGCAATAGTCAAATTAAACGTTCTGAAATTCTGGAGGATAATGATGAATATAATGCAGACAATGTTTTTGGAATGTCATGGGGATGAATATTAATGAGTAATTACAATAGTAACTTTTATTTATATATCTCCCTAATATACGTTATCCCAAGGCATTTCCCAGGAAGGTTATTCAACAAAGTATAACAGAGCCACATAGGGAGACGCTCAATGACGTGACCAAAAACAGAGAGAGGCAGTAAAGAGTTTCAAACAAGCAAAAACCAAGTAGAGAGGCAGAGAAGTGTGGAGAAGGCTAGCATTGAAGCAACGGAAAGATAGCTACCAGTGGTGGAGCAATTGAAGTCAACAATGTGGAAGAGGCCAGAATTAGAGGATCAGATAGTTTGTATGTTTGTAAATTACTGGGGATTACAGAGATAGGAAGGGATCACACAAATGAGAATGAGAATTTTTGAGAATGGAAGGGGAGGCCGCCATCTACTGGACAAGTCTGGGAATAGACATTGATATTGAAGGGAAGAAAACTACTTCAAGGGAATGGCCAAAGAAACAAGATGGGTGTGGGTGCTTGGGTTTGGGAAGTGAGGAGTTAATGCTGCAAGGTGACTGAGGAGGTGCAAGGGTATAGAAAGTAAAGCAAAAGCCACATGGGATGAGGAAGCCAGGGAGAGAGAGAAAGGCGGCAAGAGTATTGGACAGAAAGGGAACCTGCAAGGAAGATGAGTGAGAAAGAAGCTGCAAAGAAGAGAGATAACAAGGTGTAAAGCTGGATGAAACACAGCAGGCCAAGCAGCATCAGAGGAGCAGGAAAGCTAACATTTCGGGTCTGGACCGTTCTTCAGAAGAGAACAGTTTCAAAGAATTTTCAACACAAGTAATCTCTGCTCCCTGAACTGGGAAGCCTTGAATTCACTGAGGTAATGAAATACTTGCAAATAAATGTGGGATCTCTATCTTAATACTATATATGTTCAGGAACTACTGTTTTGTGGAAATATAATGGATGCCATTGTAATGAAAGCTGTACCTTTAGTTAAACTTAAATCTGAGATTGAGTTATGAGATGCAGTCAAAAAAAGAAATTAAGGACTTGTTTAAAATATTCCAATTTCTGTCAATGTGATAGGGTTGCATTAGCTGTGATCTTACAAATCTGGTAGGTGTGTTTATTATGATGACCTTTTAATTGTAAAATTATGGTCAGTCATATTAGAAAAACACCGTTTTTGCTCACTTATCTTGTTATCTTACGTTCACTTAAATAACACAGTTTCGAGGAAACAAATGCACTTCTCGTGTGTTGATGTTTCAAATTTAACAAATGGCTGATAACTATTGAGGATATAGATGAAGTGTTCTAATTCTACTTCTGTCCAAGTCCAAATACCACATATCTCAACACAAGTACAAAATGTAATGTTACTACATGACTGCATCAATTAATAAGGAACTCAGTGCAAAAGACAAGTTAGCCCTTGAAATTCAAGACGTAGAACCCCAAAATTAAAACACTCCCCTCAAGAGAAGCCCTCATAACAACTTATATCCTATTACAGAGAAAAAAAAGGTACTAGAAATGGTATGGATATCTGGTTGAAAGTTCATCTGAACTGAAATATGACACCAAGAATCAGGACACAACTTTGTTTGCAGACATGATGTTGACTGCATTGATCTTACAATTATTTAACTGGAGGAAACTTCTACTTCTCCAGCACTGAATGTGGACAAGCAGTGTGGTAAGTTAGAGCTACTGAAAAGTTCAGAATCATAAGATGAAGGAGAAAAAGTAGGTTATTCAGCCTATCTAGTCAGTTTAACCACACAATGATATCATGGTTGATTTGATCATCCTGAAGTCGATTTTCCTGTCTTTTCCCCATAACCTTTAATTTAATCATTGATTAAAAACCTGTCAACCACATCCTTGAATATACTTAATGGTACAGCATCAACAGCCCTCTGTCATAAATAATCCCGCAGATCACTACCCTCTGAGTGAAAAAAAAATCACCCTATCTGTCTTAAATATACAACGCCCATTTAGATCTTAAGCCTCTTGTCCTATAGTCTTCCACAAGAAGAAACAACCTTTCTGCGTCAAGTTTCTTAAGTTTCTTGCATGTTTCAATAAGACCATATCTCATTTCTCATTTCAACAAGTGCAAGCCCAGTCTACAACCATCCATCCTTGCCTGGTATTGCCCAGTAAACCTTCTCTGACTGCCTCCAATGCCAATATATCTTTCCTTAGATATCGGACCCAAAACCATTTACAGTACTTTATCTGTTATCCGACTAGTGTGTTACACAGTTTAAGAAAAACCTAACTACTTTCATACTCCATTCTTTTGCCTCCCCTATTACCTGCTGAACTTGGATGCTAGCTTTTTGTGATTCAAGGAAGAGGACTCTGAAATCCTTCTGTTCCATTGCTTTCTGCAGTCTTTTTCCATTTAAATAATAATCAGCTCTTCTATCCTTCCTGCCAACTTGCATAACTTCACACTTTTTACATTATATTCCATCTGCTAAGTTTTTGCCCACTGGCCTAACCTCTCTTTATCCCTCTCTGACTCTTTGTGTCATCTTCCCCACATATGTTCCCACCAATTTTTTTGTTTCACGTGCAAACTTGGCTACAGTACATTCATTTTCCATCATCTGAGTCACTGATATATATTGTAAATTTTGGTGATCAGAGTACTGTAAGCATCTAAGTCCTAATTGAATTTTATAGATAAGTTTATACATCTTTAATTGCCTTTTATCAGAATGCTGTTATTATGCCAGGCTTAACTTGACTTGATCATGTCTTATAACTGTTAAATACAAAACTATGGAATACAAAAGGATCATTCTACAATTCTTCTACTGATTGGTGTTTTTGAAGATGATTATTTCTCAAACCTCCTGCTTTTCGTTATTTCATACTCTGTAGCCTTCTATTTCCAGTCTATTGTAATTACGCCACTGGCAGATAGTAAAATCCAAATTATCCCATGCCTTATTTCACTCATGTAGAAGTGCCGGTTTTGGGCTGGGGAGGACAAAGTCAAGCGTCACAGGACACTGGATTATAGTCTAAAAGATTTGTTTGAAATCATAAGCTTTTGGGGCATCATAAGCTTTGTCAGGTGAAGTGAGAGAGAAGCAGACACAGAAATTATGGGCAGTGAGAGATCAACTGCAGGGAGATCAAAAGACCATACAAATGGTGTAAGTGGAGTGCCCAATATTAACTCTCTGCAGGTGATCCAAAGTGTTAGACAGTGTGCTAAAGTGTCAACAGCTTAGTAACAATCAAAGGGATGACAATAATTTGATTAAATGAGGCAGAGAGATAATTACAAAAAATTAAAAATAAGGTGGTACTGGAGACCAACCAAATAGCTGGAATAACAAAATAAGTATAAGAGTCACATGCTGAGGGTCTAACCAAAGTCATAAGAAATCTAAAACTGTACAAAATAATTAAGATAGAGAGATCTTAGCAATTTATCAGGTGATGGTGACTAAACAGGACAGTAAGGAGGATTTTACAGATACAAGACTGAAGCATTTGTGATGGACAACATTGGCCAAGTCACATGAGTACCTGCTATGTACTTGGTAG
Organism: Ginglymostoma cirratum; assembly: GCA_024137785.1. Lineage (NCBI taxonomy): Eukaryota > Metazoa > Chordata > Chondrichthyes > Orectolobiformes > Ginglymostomatidae > Ginglymostoma > Ginglymostoma cirratum. The sequence goes on from JAHRHZ010000009.1 coordinate 43,416,101, forward strand.
GTGGTATTCCCACGTGTGATGTATTATCCATGTCAATGATCTGACATGTCTTGCAAAGGTTGACATGACAGGGTTGTGTGGCGTTGTAGTCAATGTTCTCCTGAAGGCTGGGTGGTTTGCTGCAAATGATAGTCTGTTAAAGTTTTGGCGGTTGATTGAAAGCGAGAATTGGAGACTTAGGGATGATCTTGACAAGATGGTCATCGTCATCAATGACATATTGAAGGCTGCAAAGAACATGGTGTAGTCTCTCTGGTGCGGGGAAATACTGGAAGACGAAGGGTACTCTATCGATCATATCCTGTGTCTGTCTTCTGAGGAGGGCATTGCAGTTTTTCACTGTGGCACATCAGAACTGGCGATCGATGAGTTGAGCATCCTATCCCATTCTTATGATGGCATCCTTCAAAATCTTTAGGTGCTCATCGTGTTCTTCCTGACCTGAGCAGATCCTGTGTATGTGCAGGGCCTGTCTATAGAGAATGGTTTCTTTAACATGTTTAGGGTGGGAGCTAGCGAGGCACAGCATCATTAGATTATCTGTAGGCTTGCAGTAAAGTGAGCTACTGAGGTGTCTATCCTTGATAGAGATGCGTGTGTCCAAGAATGAGACTGATTCTGAAGAATAGTCCATGGCAAGTCTAATGGTGGAATGAAACTTGTTGATATCGCTATGTAGCCAATTCAGCGATTCCTCGTCGTGAATCCAAAGAAAAAGTCAGACCCATCTACTACAGACGTTTTCTCCTGCCTCCACCACCCCAAGGCCTCCTACCCTCCCTCGACCTCTTCATCTCCAACTGCCATCGCGACATCGATCACCTCAACCTTCCCACCACTCTCACTCACTCAAACCTCTCCCCCAAAGAACGTGCAGCCCTCCACTCCAACCCTAGCCTCACCATCAAACCCGCAGATAAGGGAGGCGCAGTAATGGTATGGCGCATTGACCTTTAAATAGCCATGGCCAGGCACCAATTCTCTGACACCTCCTCCTACCACCCCCTCGATCATGACCCTACCCCTGACCACCAAACGTTATCTCCAAGACCATCCACAACCTTATTGCCTCAGGTGACCTCCCACCCACAGCCTCCAACTTCATCGTTCCCCAACCCCGCACTGCCCATTTCTATTTCCTTCCCAAAACACACAAACTCGACTGCCCCAGCTGACCCATTGTCTCTGCCTGCTCCTGCCCCACTGAACTTATGTCGTCTTACCTTGACTCTGTTTTCTCCCCTCTGGTCCAGGAATTCCCCACCTACTTACAGGACACCACCTACACCCTCCACCTCCTGCAAGACTTCCAATTCCCCGGCCCTCAATACCTCATATTTACCATGGACATTCAATTCCTGGACACTAACATTCCCCACACAGATGGCCTAAAAGCCCTCTACTTCTTTCTCTCCAGCAGGACCAACCAGTCCCCCTCCACCGAAACCTTTATCCGCTTAACCAAACACGTCCTTACCCTTGACTATTTCTCCTTTAACTCCTCCCACTTCCTATAGACTAAGGGTGTGGCCATGGGAATCCGCATGGGCCCAAGCTATGCCTGCCTTTTCATCGGATATGTGGAACAATCCCTCTTCTGCAGCTACACTGGCCCCATCCCCCACCTCTTCCTCCGTTACATTGATGACAGCGTCTGCGCCGCCTCGAGCTTGAACAGTTCATCAACTTTACTAACACCTTTCACCCTAACCTCAAGTTCACCTGGACTATCTCTAATACCTTTATCCTTTCTGGACCTCTCTGTCTCCATCTCTGGTGACCACCTTGAATCCAACATCTATTTCAAGCCCACCGATTCCCACAGCTACCTACACTACAGCTCCTCTCACCCACCTTCCTGCAAGAATGTGATCCCCTACTCCCAATTCCTCCTCCTCCATCACATCTGCTCCCAAGATGGGGCATTCCACTGCTGAACACCCCAGATGTCCTCTTATTTCAAGGACCACAACTCCCCCCCTTCAGTGGTCAAAAATGCTCTTGACTGCATCTCTTGCATTTCCTGCGACTCCTTCATCTGCTCCACACTCCCTACTAGCCCCACCACCCCTGGCGCCTTTCCCTGCAACCCCAGGAAATGCTACACCTGCCTGTACACCTCCCCCTCACCTCCATCCAAGGCACCAAAAACCCTTTCACATCAGACAGATGCTCACCTGCACATCCATCAATGTGATCTATTGCATCTGTTGTACCTAATGTAGCTTTCTCTACATCAGTGAGACCAAGCAGAGGCTCAGGGACTGCTTTGTAAAGCATCTGCGCTCTGTTCACGACAAACGGCAAGACCTTCCATTTCAACTCCCCCTCCCACTCCTGGGACGACATTTCCATCCTGGGCCTCCTCCAGTGTCACAATGATGCGACTGGAAGCTGGAGGAGCAGCACCTCATATTCCACCTTGGGAGCCCACAACCCAACAGTCTCAATGTGGGCTTTACCAGTTTCAAAATCTCCCCACCCCCGACCTCATCCCATGACCAATCCTCCCTCTCATCCCTGGCTCCTTGATCTGACACGGCCTGTCCATTTTCTCTTCCACCTATCCGCTCCTCCCCCCTCAGTGACCAATCCCCACCATTGCCTACCTGCACCATCCCACCTACCTTCCACAGCCCCACCCTTCCTCTTTTTATTTCGGAGCTCCCTTCCCCCTCCCCCATTTCTGAAGAAGGGTCCCGACCCAAAACTTCAACTTTCTTGCTCCTCTGATGCTGCCTGGCCCACTGTGCTCCTCCAGCTCCACACTGTGTTATCTCTGACTCCAGCATCAACAGCCCTTACTATCTCAAAGAAAATGTCTTCAATGTATCTGGTGTATATTGTTGGTCAGAGTCCTGTGCAGCGAAGATGTCTTGCTCGAACTTGTGCACGGAAATGTTGGCATATTGGGCTCCAATTTTGGTCACCATGGCTGTTCCATGTGTCTGGATGAAGAGCTGAAGGTGTCGAAGGTGAAGATGTTGTGGTCGAGGATGAAGCGGATGAGTTGTAGAATGGCGTCTGGAAATTGGCAGTTGTTGGTATTGAGTATTGAGGCTGTTGCAGCAAAGCTGCATGTTACTCCAGTCATTTGTTTTGTCTCCTGCACCACCTAATTTTTAATTTTTTGTAATTATCTCTCTGCCTCATTTAATCAGATTAAGGGTCATCCCTTCACTCGTTATTCAACTGTTGACACTTTACTCACGCCATCTAACACTTCGGAACACCCACAGGGACTTATTATTCAGCACTCCACTCGCACCATTTGTATGGTCTTTTGATGTCTCTGCCCTGATCTCTCTCTGCCCATAAATTCTTGTTCTGTGTGCTTCCCTCTCACTTCACCAGACGACGGGACTATGCTCCAAAGTCTCATGATTTCAAATAAACCTGTTGGACTATAACCTGGTGTTGTGTGGCTTCTAACTTATTTCACTGATTCATTGTTAGTGCTGTTTGTTTTGATTTACTCCTGGGAGGCTAACATAATAAAATTTATCCTTCTTTATTTGATTCCACCAATTATGCTTCTGAGCCTTGATTCTTTTAATGTAGTGAAATTATTTACTTAATGTTATAGAAACAATTGGTATCAGCATGAATGGTGCAAAAATGCAAACAAATAATTCCAAATGAAGAACACTTAGAGTTTTAGAATGTGGAATGTGGAAAGAATGTGGAAAATTGCCCGGTATATCCTGTACACAAGAGGAAAAATTCAACTGGTTAATTATCATCCCAACAAATTACTCTCAATTATCAGTAAAATGATGTAAGGTATGATCAACAGTGCTATCAAGCAGCACTTATTTAGCAATAACCTGTGCATTGATGTTGCTTTCGTATTCTGCCAGGGCCATACAACTCCTACCGTCATTACAGCTTTGGTTCACACATGGACAAAATAACTGAATTCCAAAGGTAAGGTGCGAGTCATCAAAACCACATTTGACTCAGTGTGCCATCGAGAATCCAAGCACAACTGGGGTCAATGGGAATCAGGTGGAAAACTCTCCACTGGTTGAAATCATACCTGGCAAATAGGAAGATGGTTATGATTGTTGGAGGTCAGTCATCTCAGCTCCGAAACATCTCTACAGGAGTTCCTCATGACAGGGTTGGGCCCAACGATCTTCAATGATCTTCCCCCATCACAAACTCAGAAGCAGGGAGATTTCTGACAGTAAGATTGTGGATCTGAAATGATTGGCCTCCAATAATGAACTTTGCCTATTCTAGGTACAGCTCCAAACAGGGGGCAGTCTGCCCTCTGATTCCAATTGACTCCAGTTTTGCTAAGGTTCCTACGTGCCACATTCATTCAAAGGTAGCATTGATGTCAAGGACTGTCACTCATACCTCACCTCTGAAATTCAGCACTTTTGCCTATGCATGATCTGAGGGTCTAACTAGGTCAAGAGCAGATTGACCCTAGCAGAAAACAACCTGAATGGCAGTGAGCATGTTGCTTTTTACTGCAAAAATATACTTTGTTCATAAAAATTACCTTTATGTTCATACACTAGATACTAAGATAATTCTGTACAGTCTTTGCAGAAGGAAAAACTAACATAATAGAATTTAATTTTCCTCAAAGTATCCTGCAGTTGCAACAGTGGCATTTTCTACTCCAATAAGATACTATTTACATTCATTTTGAGGCAACAAGAGGCTTTGATGACTGAATAAACCTATGTCATACTTTGTCAGAAAGACCTTAGACAATGGTCTTTCCCCACTGCAGCTTGGCAACAGCTACCCCAAGCATCCATCAGCACGAAGTCCTGGATCTTGGAATGTGCCAATCTGCAACACTCAGTCGATGTCAACTCTTTACACTGGAAAACCAACAAGTTTTGGAAATACTAAAGATTTTTTTTACCAAGTTGATGGCCTTCCAGGACGAGTCAATGTTTATCTTGGTGTGGGTCCTGGGGAAAAGCCCATAAAACACAGAGTCCTGTTTCACAGAACTGCTCCAGATGATCCTAACAGAAACTACTGCAGATCTCTCCAGAACTTTGTTACAAAGCCACATTCCAGAAGGAGATGCATGACATTCACTTCCTCCCTCTCTGCAGCCCATTTTGAGGGCAGCATGTGGTGGTGCAGAGAATTCGGGTGTGCATGAAGGATCTGCCAGGTAATGCCCTTCTCATCACCGGTCAAGTTATGCAGCGAGCAGGATATTGCCAGCAAGTGCTGCTTGATAGGACAGTTGATGACACCTTCCATGATTTTACTGACGAATGCTTAGTGATCACTTTATTGATACTGGTTCCACGTTCATTGACAGCAAAATGGCACAAATAAGAATCATTAAGTAATAAGCAGTACTGAAGTTAATTCATGTTATACTCTAGGAGGATCTGTCATGAAAAATGGAAGTAAGAACCAGTTAATAGTTTTATGCTAATTGTGTGTAATTGGGTGAGAACTTTTTGGGGCATTATAACTTTGGAGAACATGCAATCTGTTTATGCTGTGTGAGCTGAAATAAATCTGAGTAGAAAGGTAAATGACTAGACTCAGTCTAACCAACATTTTATCTCTTGGGAAATCACTTTAAAGGATCAAAATGATTAGAGTATACTCCAATTGTAATTTAGTGTTATCTTTTAGCTAATGAACTGCTTGCGTACATCAACATGGACAGGGACATCCTTAAGAAGGCTTGCAAGCAAAGGAGTTGTTTAGCTCAGATGGTCAGTTTGTGATGCTTGAGATGCAGTGACCCTCAGGTTAAACCACCAACAGTTGTCTCTCTTGAATGGGAGAGCTGTGTGGTCCTGTCAGACTATGGTGACTTTTTTTCTTTATTAACAAGATGAAGGCATTGTTGGCTAGACCAACATTCATTGCCCATCCCTAACTGGCTAGATGGTATTGAGAGTCAACCACTTTGCTGTTGGTCTGGAGTTACACGTGGTCCAGGCCAGAAAAGGATGGCAGTTTCCTTCCCTGAACGACATCAATGAACCAGATGAGTTTTCCCTGATTATCAACAATGATTTCATGGTCATGTTTAGGCTTATTTTCATTCCAGATTCTTTTATTAAGTTCAAATTCTGTCTTCTGCCATGGCAGGATTTGAACTCAGGTCCCCAGAATATTAACTGTGTCTCTGGATTAATAAAAATTGAAAGAACTGCGAATGCTGTAAATCAGGAACAAAAGCAGAAGTTGCTGGAAAAGTTCAGTGACTCTTCCTCAGAACCCAAAACGTTAACTCTGATTTTTCCACACAGATGCTGCCAGACCTGCTGAACTATTCCAGCAACTTCTGTTTTTGACTCTGGATTAATAGTCTTGTGATAATAAGACAAGACCATTGCCTCCTCTGGCTTTTTCTTTACAAGTGAACACGGGATGAATAAAATAATGGGAGTGCAGTGAGGAGTGTCCAAGTGGTTTGTGAATAAGCATAAGAGAAGGAGTTCACATCAAGAATGATGATTCGATAAAACAACTGAGAACAGCATCCTTCCAGAAGACATTAAAATGGAGCAGTTGTTCTGAATCTGTAATGCTGCCTGGCAACATTTGGTGAGCTGCATGGAAGGAGAACAGGAGGCTTTGCAGTTTCTGTGTTGTCGATTCCAACTTTAAGGAATATGTTTGTCATATATTTATTTTCATCTCAGACAACAGTTCATCTAAAAATACTCAGCTTGCTTTGCTCACCATAGTAATTTCAACATCATAAAGCAATTCTGTGTCTTTACCATTGGGGGCCAATTTGCTACTTTCAGCACAGTATGACTTTTATGACCACAATCTAGTCAAGGCAACCAAACATAATTCTAATCATTTATACTTCTTTATGTATGGCTGTAAGTATTCACCATAGGATGCTTAAATTGTTCAACCTTACAATCCGGATTTAACTTCATCAGGTTCCCATAAGAGATGGAGGAAGAATGATAAAATATACACCACACGACCTGCATATCAAACTTGACAGTACAAACGTTCTAGGTTGTATGTTTCACAATCAATAAACTACATAGTGAACTCTACTGCATTCAAATTTGAACCAAATTTGAACACTTTCCTACAATCTTCTCTTTCATTTCACATCTATTTGTAGCACATCTGTTTGTGTTTTATAATTCGTGAATATTTTTAATTCATTGTCATAAACAAAAATGGTGATATTACAATGTGAATGCATAATGAATGAGTCAGCTCCTACAGCACGGAGACATGTCCACATATTCTAATTTGAATCAGTCACAAAATAACCAGTTTCTTTGACACACAGTCATGTTCACTTTATAATAGGCTTCATATTCAATGCATGCAACAACAACAGCAACGATGTACTAAGGTACTTCACAGGAGCATTATAAGATAACATACTATTCTAAGCTGCATAAGGAGATACTGGAACAGGGGAACAAAATCTTGGTTGAGGAAGTGGGTTTTAAGAAGTGTTTCAAAAGGAGGAGAGTGATAGAGAGACAGAGAGGTGTAGGCAAGGAATTCCAAAAGTTTGGCAAGGCAGCAGAAGGCACAGCTAAAAATGGTGGAATAACTATAATTGGGAGTGCAGTGGACATCAGAATTCGGAGAATGCAGGAGTATGTTGGAATAGTCCAATCCCATGGTAACAAAGGCATAGATAATCGTAGCATCACATGAGATCATTTCCGCCCACCTGAACAAAGGAGAGACATTTGATGACGATGGTATGGGAAATCATGTCAGATTGCAGATGGATTGCGAAGAAAAAGAGGGACAAGCTTGTTTCACAACATTGCAATCTTTGCCTACAAAGGACATTTAAATTAGTGATTGGCACATAGAGACTTAATTTGGTTGAATATTCTTTGACTGGGGATATGGGGGTCACTGAGAAGGCCTCATCATTTTTGCCCATCCATAGCTTTTACTGACATAGTGGTGAGGGCCCTGTTCTTGAACTAATGCACTCCCTGTGACTGTGGTGTCTTATCAGAGAGTTGGGAAGAGAATTGTGGAAATACCATCAGCAATGGTGAATGAATGAGTGAAAAATAGAAAGAAAGCAAAAATGTCATTGATATGTCAGCTTTCATGCCAGCAGGATAGCGAAAACCACTGTACACCCAACAAAATACAATATATGGGTAATATATATGGCAACACTTGCTTACATTAAGTTTGTGAGAAACCTGAAGTTCAAAATAGAGTTATCATGTTCTTGTAATGTTGGTATTCTGCCCCTTTCTATGATAGAATTTGTCAAGCTTGGAGTCTGATACCGATCTTTCACATATACACTGTACAGGGAGCTTTAGTTTTTCAGCATACCATTATTTGCAACTAATCAACGGATTTCATTTCCTTTCTAAATATTATTGTGCCTTTTACGCTGTCTGTGCTTATTGTTGACAATGCTGATTTTTCAGAGCTGTTCTGTTTTCTATTTACAGAAAACTGAAAGATTACACTATGTCTTATTTAATGTCATACGCTCCTGCCTATTTAAGAATAATTCAGAAGAATAGATTTGCAGAAGTATAGTTAAATTTACAAATGCCACTGAAGGTTCTACAGACTGAACACCAATGCGGGAAATAAACAAATATCCAGAGCAATTCAAATAAACAGATGAGCTGAATAAACAAATTTGACTTTGAACACTTGTGAAACCTGACATACGTTCATGTCATAATCAATAGTAATGCATAATCTAAAGAATTGCGGCCTATTTATTCATTGTTATCTGAAATTATGACAATGTGAATCCATTGCAAAAAAAGGGTTAAGAACTTTAATGCATTAACCAAGAAAAAATTGAACAAAGTTGTGACTTTTATCCTATTATAGGAAGTTTACAGCAAGATGGTAGGGTACAACTAATGCCCCTGGACTCATAATCCAGAGACCCAGATTTATGTTCCAGCGACATAGGTTTGAACCCCACCTTTGTAGATAATGCAGTTTTCCTGTCCCTGATGCTGGACTAATAGTCCCATTTTGATGTCCCACCTGTTCCAGAGGTGCGTAACAGCGTCTCTGAACAGTTTGATTAGAAAATATCCAGATAATGAGATATATATGCAATAAAAATCTGGAATTTAAAGATAGTCTAATGGTTACAATGCAACTATTGTCAATTGTTGTAAATGCCCAATTGATTCACTAATGTCCTTTGCGGAAAGAAATCTGCCAACCCTACATTGTCTATCCTAGTCGTGACTCCAGTCCCACAACAATGATGCTGATTCGTAACTGCCCTCTGAAATGGCTGAATAAGACATTCAGCTGAAGGGAATAAATGCCAGCCCATTCATTAATGCCCACATCACATGAATGAATTAAAAAAAACTTAGAAATTATTTATTTGGAATTTATGAAAGAATGAAGGGAACAGATTGTGTTTGTATAGACCTTTGAATAGGACTAGTGGGTTTAGGGTTGAAGACCTGCTTCCTCACTATGGTAATGGAAAATCCAGATGTAACGGTGATCTAGAAAATAGCAAGACTTGTACATAATCCTGGTGCAGAAAGCCAGTGAAGATTTGAACAACCATCTGTGACTCCAGAGCTAAACCAATATGACTAACAGTTAACTGCCCCGTGGAAATGGTCTAGCAATCCACTCAATTCAAAAGGATGAGCAAAAAATATTGGTCTTGGCGGCAACACTGACATTTGGTAAGAGAATAAATTTTAACCAATGCTCACACAAAATACAACAATGTTTTGTATTCCACTTCAGGTCAGAGATTGCTACGATGATTAAACAATGCTCATCAAATTGTTACTCCAAGTTCAGCTGGAGGGTAAAGAGTATAATTCATGCTTTAAATGAAACCATTTTGCAATGATGTACAGGTTGTTAAAGAAGAAAACTTCATCAGTTTGCCATGTAGAAGAGGCATATATTAACATTGAAATACAGCATCACAAAGGGTAAAGATACAATTCATTTTAAGGAATGCTCAGTTGAAATCATGGGCATATCAGTGTCACTTCTTGTGAGTGTTGGCACAAAAAATAATCTATTTTGAGCAATAATGTCCATCATTGGCATTTTTCAAAACTTCCTCTCCATTCTGCAACAGATACTCTTCAAGTTTATAAAGGATCTGACTCCAGTTTTGGGAACAATTACGGTTCACTACAAAAACATCAGCAGAGACAGCTTAATGTTCTTCTATCTAAAGTGTAAAACGTAATGTGGGTAAATCTTTTCAATAAGTTTGGATTCAAACTTGACAATTCTACTGGAACACAGTGACACAGACCACATATGTTGTTATCTTTCCTTATGGACTAGATTTGGAAAGATTAAGGAGTCTTGTAATGCTCCTTGCATTGAAATTTTGATTCCAGCAGTCTGACAAAATTTGAGACATTTACCCTTTTTAATCTGGACTTAAATGTCGCAGGAACTGAAATGTCTAGAAGCTGACAGCATCAGTGAGCAAATCAACTCATCACCGTGGTTACCAAATGTAGTCATTGCATGATATGCAGATGGCAAACCAACACTATGTATTGAACTTAAGGTAGTCAACAAAGCTATCCTGCTGGACAACTATCTACTCCCTACAATTCAAGAGCTGTCAGCATCTTTTCATGAGACCAGAGTTTTTGAAAAGCTCAATATATGAAAGCTTGGAAAGACTATAATTCCAGAGATTTCCAAAAGGTCACCATTTTCTAAGTCAAAAATGTTTTTCCTTATTTCAGTCCTAGATGGCATCACCTTATTTTTAAATTGTGTCACCAGCTGTAGACTCTTCAACCAAGGGAAACATCTCATCTCCATCTACCCTGTTAGCCTGTATTACAAGTGAATAGATATATTTGGCCTTTAATTCAAAAGGAAGTAGAGTATAAAAATAAGTAGGTCTTGCTGAAACTTTGCAAGGCACTAATCAGACCACAAATGATATTTTGAACAGTCTTGCTCCCTTTATCTAAATGAAAGATATACCGGCTTTTGAGACAGTCTAGAGAAGGTTCACTAGGCTGATCGCAGCTAGAAAGGGGCTTTATTATGAAGAGCGATCAGACGGGTTGTACTTAATGGAGTCCAGAAGGATGAGCGGTGACTGAATGAAACATTTAAGTTTCTTTATGGGCTTGACAGATCAGATGCAGAAAGGTTGCTTCCTTTTATGGGAGAGTCTGCCGCCAAAAGACATAATCTCAAGATAAGTGATTGTATATTTAAGACAGCAAAGTGGAGGAATTTCTTCTCTGAGTGGGTAGTAAATCTATGGAATTCTTTACCACAAAGGGCTGTAGAGGTTGGGCCATTAAATATATTCAAGTCTGAGATAAACAGATTTTTAAATCAGTAAAGGACTAAGGGTTATGGAGAAAAGGCAGAAAAGTGGAATTGTAGATTATCAAATCAGCCATGATGTCATTGAATGGCAAAGCAGACTCAATGGCCAAATAACCTATTTCTGCTCCTATTTTCCATGGTCCTGTTGATCCCATGAATTATTTTGTATGTTTTCAATGAAATCACCTTTCATTCTTCAAAAATCTTGAGAATACAGCCAAGTTCGCCCAATCTTTCTTCATAGCTGTGGTCAAGCAATTATGGGTCCAAAATTGGACATGGTAAATTGTCCCACACTTGGAGAAATCAGGCCTGACAGAAAATTGATATTTTCTACTCAATTAACTCTGATACCTCATTCTTCCTTGGTGGGCAGTGATTTTAAATATTGCCTGATTGCCTCGTCTTCATGGCAACATAAATGCATTATTTTAACAAAAGCCACAGTTTCATTACTCAAATGTTATTAAAAGAAGCTTCCATGTTATGAGGTACTCTCATCCACTGCTACAACATTTGTACACCAATCCAAATTGAGGTAAAAATCAGCACCTCATGTTTATGTGGTGCCCCAAGAATTGACGCGCTTACCAGTGAAGATGTAATCACAGGCTTTTTACAAATATCTCAATATTGACATCTAGTTTTGGATTTATTCACAATTAAGAAATAAAACACTCCTCGTGCGAGGAGTGCGAGAATGACTCCATTCTCTTTCCAACCACCTCTCAAGATATTACAGCAGATGATTCTGGAAGGATTATTTTATTTGTACTGTGGGTAGTTAATAGTTTTTCTGCTGTTTTTGCAAAAAGAAAGCTTGTTGAATGGTTAGAGAGAAAGTAAAAAAGATAGAGAGCGAACGAGACTGTGAGTTTTCTCCCCATTATTCACAATATATGGCCTTTCTAATTCAATTTGTGTCCTGGAAAAGTACTTTTAAACATAAAGTGCTGGCTCCTATTCATGGACTGTGCAGTTACTAAACACTGTTACAGCATATTTCATTGTTTAAAGTGACTGAATGCCATGATTGGTGGAGTTCTTTTTTCAACTGGGTCCATTGTCCAGAACGATTGTGTTGAATTGCAAGCAGTTTAGGTGTTAGTAATTGATGCTAATTTAAGCTAATTGTTCATTGCAGGTTGCATTCACATGACCTGATTCCATTCTAAGAACTTTGTGAATTGACAGGGTAAGATATGTAAAGATCTAGCCATTGTGGAACCTGCTGTTTAGTTAACTTGAGATTCATTTGAGACTTATTCTGAGTTTTGAGCCCAGTAGATAAACAAAAGCTTCTCAGGGGTCAGGAAATTTGTATAAAATGGTGTTTATAACATATGCTGAATAGGGGATATAAATACTTCAAATAAAGTTCAATTACAATTCGTTCTTTTAGAAAGAAGAAAAAGACCAACATTGAAACTCAAACATTCAGTCACACACATCAATCGCAGCAGATGCATTTAGTACAGCTTGGAAACAATCTCTCTCTGTTCACAGTTCTGGGATAATTCTGTACCGATTGAAAACCTAGATAACGCATTGATGTTTGGCTCAGAGAAATGCTCTTGATCTGAAACCAGTGCCTTCCATTCTTTATCTACTTTAAATTCCTGTAATGTGTTGTTGAAAGTTGACAAACTTCAACTGGCATTTACATGTGGAAAGTTAGAAATTTTAACACCATAAAAAAGGTGGTTTTGGTGAAGGTTGAGCTGAACAGATCAGAGGTTCTCAACTTTAAAATTTGAAGTGCCAGCTGCCATTTTGTCAAAAAAACTGGGTCGCACTGTCCTGAAAACAAATCCTCACTTTTTCCAAGGATTGCAATTTTGTGTTTACATGACTCTAGTATTATATTAATCATTTTTAGAAATAAAAACGATATTAAAAGTTACAATGTCTTTGCAGAGAATAAGTTTTATTTCTTAATTGTGAATAAATCCAAAACTAGATGTCAATATTGAGAGAGTTGCTGCTTGACCTGCTGTGTTCATCCAGCCCCATGCTTGTCAATATTGAGATATTTGTAAAAAGCCTGTGATTGCATCTTCACTGGCAAGCGCGTCAATTCTTGGGGCACCACATAAACAGCACCCCACTCTCCGCCCCCTACCCCGAAACAAAATTCCCACTGGTTAAGAAACACTGGAAGACATGAATCTTTGAGTCAGTCAATTCTCATATGCTGCTTAACAAGCATAATTTCCACTCTAAGCTGTGTTATATGGTAATTTCTGTTACTGCGTTATTACACTGCCAGGTAAATCCTTAACCCCTTAACTAGCAGTTCCACACCATAATGGGCTGTATTTTCCCAATTTTTTGCAAAGTGTCTTTTTCCAACAGTGATTCAAATTCTAGTGCACATCTTGTCCTGTCCCTCTCACTAAAAAAATAGTTGCATCAGACTTGAAATATTAATTCTGTTTTTCTCTGCTCAGATACTGCCTGATCTGCTGAGTTTCTTCAAACATTCTGTTTCTACACCAGGTCTGAGCTTGCTTCTTTTCCCCGGCCTCAATTTCCTGATCCCTGATAAGCTCCTGACTGTCAATGCCCAAACTCCTAGAACTGACCATGGTCCAACACCCAGCCTAGCTAGACAGGACAGCCCCTGACTGAGTATAGCCCAGCTCCTGGACTGATGTCTTCACACACTCCAACTGATCTACCTGTCATTTCCAGACTAATCTGCAGTACTGGCCATGACTTAATGCCATTATTGCAAGGACACCAATCCTGGACTTTGAAAGGACCAAGGTCCTGATTGACCAGCCCCCTGGAATGAGACCAGGGTATTAATAGCTAAGGGTGCTTAACAGGTTCTTTAAGGCTTGATCAAAATGAATACAAGAAGACATGTGCGCTTTCATATAAAGCAAATTTATTACATTGATCTAACTTAGACATATATAAACTAATAATGAGTGAACCTGTTAGCTTAAATTACTTTAAGACATGTTCAACCAGCAAGTGTCACTGCCTTCTGCCTGTTGGGGTCCCATGGGTATCAGCTGATACTTGAAGCTTTATCTCAATTTCCGTGGTACCAGTCCCACCAACCCCACTCCGTTGGTGAAAGGTCCCCGAAGGTGGGAAATGTCTTCACTTTTAATACTATTCTGAGTCTGATATTGCTATGCTGAGGCCTTTTCCAAACATTTCTCTGTGCTTGGTAGTCACAAAAAAAATCCAGATGTTATTGCAAAACAGCCTGTTCCCATATCAAGTCAAGGTCATTGTAGTTATGCTCTGGCCAAAACATGCTATTTTCCCCCTTCCATTCCTCAGATGACATATCTATCCTGGGCCTCCTGCAATGCCACAGTGATGCCACCCAAAGCCTGCAGGAACAGCAAATCATATTCAGCCTGGGAACCCTGCAGCCCAGTGGCATCAATGTGGATTTCACAAGCTTCGAAATCTCCCCTCCCCCAACCGCATCCCAAAACCAGCCCAGCTCATCTCCACCTCCCTAACCTGTTTTTCCTCTCACCTCAAGCCACACCCCCATCTCCTATCTACTATCTACTA